>NW_026507703.1:0-46880 GCF_026875155.1 Cherax quadricarinatus
AGGTAATGAAAGGGGGTAAGGAGCCGGGATTGTGGGATAAGATAGAAATGTTAAAGCAGGTGGGGATATAGTTTTGGAGGGTTGGTGCATTATTAATAATGTATGGAGAGGGTAGTACCTAGGGATTGGCAGAGGCTGCATAGTTCCTTGTATAAGGCAATGGGGATAAAAGAGAGTGCAAAAATTATAGGGGGTAAGTCTGTTGGGAGTGTACCTGGTAAAGTGTATGGTGAGTTATAATGAAAGATTAGAGTAGACGGTGAATAGGATAGCAGATGAACAAGGAGGTTTAGGAAAGGTAGGGGGTGTGTGGACCAGGTGTTTCAGTGAACATATAAGTGAACAGTATTAGATAAGGTAGAGAGGTTTTTGTGGCATTTATGGATGGAAAGGGTTGACAGGGTGGATAGGGGGGCATGTGGCAGATGTGCAAGTATGGTGTAGAGGTGGTTCTGAAGCATGAAGAGTTTTTACGAGGATAGTGAGGCTCAAGTTAGAGTTGTAGGAAGAGGGAATTTTTTCCCAGTTAAATTAGGCCTTAGACAGGATGTGGATGTCACCGTGTTGTTTAAATTTATAGATGGGTTGTAGAGAAGTAAATGCGAGGGTCTTGGCAAAGGGTGGGTTAAAGATAAAGAATCCACACAAAGGGGAGTTGTCACAGCTGCTTTGTGATGACACTGTGTCTGGGAGATTCTGAGAGAAGCTGCAGAGTTGGTGGATGATTTGGTAGGTGTGCAAAGAAGGAAATTAAAGGTGAATACAGGAAAAAGTAGGTTTGAGGATAAAAATAGGTGATGAAGATGATATCAGATTGGAGGGGAGAGTGTGAGGGGAACGATTCAGTATTTGGGAGTGGAGTGTCAGCGGTGGCTATGAAAGATGAGGTGATCTAGAATGTGAGGGAAAAGAGTGAGTGGTGTTGGAGCTGTGGAGACAAAGATTTTGCTTGGAGGAAAGAGGGGAATGTATGAGAGGTTTTACCAACGTTTATATGGGGTGTGGAAGCAGGGTGTGTTGGTCAGCGAGGAGAGGTGGAGGGTGGAGATGTCTGTTGAGGGCAATGGTGGTGTGAATAATCGGGGATAGTGGTTGGGGGTTGGACAGGTGTGCGGGATTACCAAAATGTTCCGTTGTCCAGGGGTGAGGGAGGGTTGTTGGGTGGTCCATGGTAGGAGTGGGCGAACAGTGGTTCAGGGGTGTGGGACCCAGGGCTGTAGGTGGAGGGGGGGGTCAGGTGCTGGCCAGGTGGTGGGTGGGGGGCAAGGTGGTTCGTGTGCAGGGGCCAGGCTTCCAGCAGGGTCTAAAACATCTACTGCGGTGAGACAAAGATTCTTACTTCACGTCTTGAACAAATTATATTTATAAAGGAGACAACCTTATTATCTTGGCTGGAAAATATTTCGGGAAATTATTGCTGTTGATAAGGGTGTCAACATGACTGTTCATATAATGTAGAATTTTATTTATAACGGGTTATACTAGTTCGGCTATATTTAAACCTAACTGAAGAAGTCTGTTTTAATAGTGTTAGTAAGATAAACTAATTCAATAAAACTCTAACATAAACCGAGAAACATTATATAAAAACAGTTAGTCTACTTTGAATAAGTAGTTATGGAAAACAACACTTCGCCTAAGTACTTATAAGAAATGGTTAAATTACAACTTAATTTTAAAAGTGGTGAACCAGAAGCCAGCGGGAGGCCTCGACAGATGACCAAAAGCTCAACTGCGGTGACATATGACTAAGACCCACGCAGGAAACACTTGTCCTGAGTCACCAGATATAAGACTAAAGTATTATACATTTATTCCAAACACTTTATAGGGGGGGGGGGGGGGGGGGGGGGGGGGGTTTTTTTTTTTTTTTTTTTTTTTTTTTTTTTTTTTTTTTTTTTTTTTTTTTTTTTTTTTTTTTTTTTTTTTTCACACTGTGATATACAGTATATCTCCGGTGATCGTCAACATGCACCTTCGTACGTAATTCTGTTTACTAAAATAGCTGTGCATGAAGGACAGTCATGCAGACTAGTGTCCCTCGGACTTACTGAGCAAATGGTGGTCTGAAATATTTCGATTCGAGCTCCGAAGCTCTTTCTGGTAAATGAATACATACATTTGCAAAACTTGGGTATCGTTATTATGTAAATGTCTCCACAATAAAGATATCCAGGTTTATACATATGTGATATGAGTATTACTTTATCTACTTTTCGGCTGTGTATCTACATAAAGGCAATAATATGCCAGAGTAAATTTGGAGCTCTAATTGTTCCTGAACAGATTAGGAGTTCCGAAGCTGTTATTGAAGATTCAGAGTTCCTAACTGTTCATGAGGAGATTCTAAAGCCTCGAAGTTGTACTTGAACAGATTCAAAGCTCGAAATGTTATGAGCAGATTCAAAGCTTCGAAGCTTTACATGAAACAGATTCATGGTGCGAAGCAGTCCTGAAATATTTGGAACTCAAAAATTTTGAACAGATCCACAACTCCAAGCTGTTACTAATGATTCGCGATTAAAGAGTAAAACTTCCGACACAATGTAGTCCCGACACACCTAAAGATCTTTGAATATCATTATATCAGAACGTAGGATAAGTTTATGTTCTCTCACTATATAAAAATTAAGAGGTTTTAATTTATTTCATATTTATGTATTAACTGCTCCTGAATCCTGGCAACAGACAACATCCAGACTTAAAACCCATTAGTAATCGATTATTTTAAACTGACTTTATATATTCGTTTGTTGTGTGATTTGAGAGAATTGAAGGATTTCAGTTTAATACCTTAATATAATGTTTGCACAAGAAACTGCAAGGCCGTCTAAAGATCTAATAAAATTATAAACATATTGCACTTAATTAAGTGTACGTATGCATGCACGCACACACACGACTCTGCAACACAATGGCTTAGTACACCACACACCATTATACTGGTTGTTTGAAATTGATGATACAGTTGCTGTATATAACTTTGAAATGGGTCATTTATTTCAAACACCTATTATATAATATATTATTATATATTATATATTTTTATTATATTATATATATTATATTTGTTATTAATATATTTTATTATTATCGCGCTCATTTTTATTTATTAATTCGCCACCGCTCCCCTACCCCTTTATTATAATTAAATTATATATAATAGACGTTATATATATATTAAATTATTTATATTATAATATTATTAATTTTATTATATATAATATTTTTTTTCTTTTATATTTATATATATATATATATATATATATATATATAATTATTATATAGGGGAGGTACCACCTTTAGAAACTGTCTGGGGACCTCAGCCTCAGAGAAAAAAATAAAACTTGCTTCAGTTAAAACTCAAGGTTCTCCCTGAAAGCGGTTTGAAAATTGGTTTTCTCCTAGGACCCCCTTATTTTATTGATTATTTATTTAAGACAAAATACATTGACAAAATACACTGACAAATATACAAACAGGAGTTAAAACGACATAGATAAAAAACTCAGAGTTAGATCTTCGTATACTTCGGTCAGATCCGGGCGGTGGGCGCGTGACAGATACTGCACGATTTCCCTCTGGATCGCCTCACGAGTCTCTGAAAGAAAATGCTGGCGCCCTGTGGTCTTGCTTTCTATGACGGGTTTTCACCAGCTCTTCGAGAAACTTTAAAGCCCCTTGGCCCATGCTCCTCGCGCGGTCTCCACCCTATTGGGATGAAGTTATAGCGAAGGGGAGGTCTTTATAATTGGGGTTTCTCTGGGTTCTCCCGTGGCTGGGCAGTTCACCCTCTTCAATTAAGGAGTTTATCAAGTATGTCCTCACTATGGCCATTGTTACTGTGGGTAAAACCAATATGTCTACCCCTATCAGTGAGTTAGTAAATAAGAAAACATAAGAAGGGAGGAACACTGCAGGAGGCTGTTGGGCCATACTAGGCAGTCCTTTACAATCTTCCCACTAACAAAAACATCTGCCAACCCATTTTCAATGCTACCAAGATATAGCTCTGATGTGATAGTCCCATCAAATCCAAACCCCTCACACTCATGTAATTATCGCACTCTCACACGTCTCTCGACTTGCCCTCAAACTACCAAAGTCCCAGCCCAATAAACAAATGTAGACTGTTCCACTCATCAAAACTACCCTATTTCAAAACAATACTTCCTATGTCTTTCACATCTAAACTTATCTAATTTAAATCCATATGCGGGTTCTCTCTTGGAGAAGAGACATCTCAATCCCCTTATTAATATCCTTTATATTAAATACCTATTTCCACTTACACCACTTCGATCAGGTTCATCCCCTCATCATCTTTCGTCTAACAAGCGTATGTAACTTAAGAGTCTTCAATTTCTTCTTTATAAGCTAAGATTTTCTAATGGAAATAAAATGGTATTAAAATACCGCACACAAATGGTAATATAAACACAAATGCAGTATAAGTGATCCTTTATTGGACAACGTTTCACCCTCACAGTGGGCTTTTTCAACGTCCACACACGGATCTACCTGGAGGTGGAAAGGTAAAGCGGAGTGAGAGATAGAGAGATATAAATACTCGCGTTTACCTTCCAACCCAGGTAGATCCGTGTGTGACTTGAAAAAGCCCCAGTGTGGGTGGAAACGTTGTCAATAAAGGAATCACATTTATACTGCATTTGTGTTTATATTTCAAGATTTTAATGCTATGTATTAATTTAGTATCCTACGGCTGAATGTTTTCTAACGAATTTTTGTCCTTTCTGTAATATGGAGACAGAATTGAAGCTGCATAATCTAGGTGAGGCCTTACTATGTTGTATAAAGCTGCAGTATGAACCTCTGGTACTTCTGTTGCTTACACTTCTTGTATATAAATCCAGTAATCTTATTGCCGTGTACGTACGCTTAGGCATTCTGTCTTTGGTTTAGGTTGCTGCTCCCATATCCCCCAAGTCCTTTTCGCAATCTGTTTGGCTAAGTTCTACATCATTTAACTTATATGTGTTACTAGGGTTATGGGCACTCCCAAGCTTTCAGAACTTGCATTATTACATTAACTGATCTGCACTTTTCAGACCAAGAATGAGCGTTTGTTTAAATCCTCCAGGAAGTTCATTACTCTACGTTGAATTCACTTATCCTACTATCTTTGTGTCATCGGCGAATTTGCTCATTTCACTAGTAATTCCTTCATCAGATCATTGATATACATTATAAAAAAACAACGGGGCCCAAGACTGGGATCCCTGTGGAACTCACTTGTTACAGATCCCCACTCGGATTTAACCCATTTATGGGACACTCTCTGAGTTCCTGTCAGTGAGCCATGGACTCGATCCACGAGAGCACTTTTCCCCATGCCATGAGCTCAATTTTAGCAGGTCTATGGTGAGGCAACTCTTATCAAAAGCTTACTAAATCTAAGTAAATAATATCAAATTCTTTATCGTGGTCAACAGCCTCAAATGCTTTACTGAAGGAAAGTTAATATATTAGTTAGACAAGAATCGGCCTCTTGTGAATCCACGATGAGTATCAAATCATGCCTAGGCTGGTCTCGAGATGGCTTCTTATATTCTCAGCTATTATTGGACTCTAGTAATTTGCTACAATGAGGCAGGTTTTTGGGCGGTAATTTGACGGTAACGACTTGTCACCTGTTTTAAAAATAGGAATTACATTAGCCATCTTCCACATATTCAGGACACTACCACCTGTTTGAAGAGATAAATTAAAAATTACTAGTTAATGGTTCCTATGTGTTCCATTTTGCATTCCTTAAGAACCCTTGAAAAACCTCATCAGGACCCAGGCGACTAATTGTGCTTCAGTCTGTTTTTTTTCTTTATCTGCTTCACAACCATTTCACTGGTGACTATGATGTTACTAATTTATCTTCTTCTAGCCCCTATAAAAATTAATTACTGAATATTTGTTAGTGTCTTCCTGTGTAAAAACTGAGGAGATAATAAATTATTTAAATCGGAGCACATTCATTTCTCTTTGTCAGTAAAGGTGCCAAATAGTTATTTTTAAGGGGACTATCTATATCTTCTAACTTTTGTCTATAGACTGGAAAAAAACTTTTTGGGTTAGTTTTAGAATCCTAGCAACCTTTAATTTCAAGTCCCTTTAGTTTTCTTATCCCCTTTTTATTGTACCTCTTATTGGTCAATATACTGATTTCATAGATGACCCTCACCTCTTTGATACGCCTTTAAATTCCTTTCTTATGACCTAGTAAGATATTTGAGCCTATTATTCATTCCATATTGGGTCATTTCTTTTTGTTCTAATTTCTATTTATGGGATGAAAACGTTCTTCGAAGCAGCATGTACGTGTTCAGAAACTGTTATATTGATAGTCTCTTTGTTAACCAAGCAACAGATGATAAGTGTTCTATAAGCCATCGTTTAATCTGCTAAGCGAAAAATCTTGGGACTGTTACTGAGTTATCGATACAATCGTACTTCCATTTATGCTAAATGTAATTGATTTGTGGTCGCTAGCACCCCAATTCCTCTGAAATTTCTAAATTATTAACAAGGGATTCATTTGTTGCCATAATTAAGTCAAGCAGTTTATTTTCCTTGTAGGTTCTGGTCACATACTGCTTCAAAAAACAATCCTATACTATTCTAAGAAGTCGTATGATTCTAAATTCCCAGTCAAGAAATTCAATCCAATATGACTAATGTTAAAGTCTCATAGAATTACTACATTTTCGTGCCTTGTGGCCTAATCAGGTTCCTCCATAGTAGTCCCCTTGGTCCCTATCTAAGTTTGGGGGACGTAATTTCACTCCTTAAAATCAGTTTCATGCCCCTCTGAAAATACTATACAAACAGACTCTGTATGTGGTTACGTTCAGAACTTCTTAATACCGTTTTTTTATGCAACAGTTCAAGCGAATTTCGGTCATTACAATGCACCCCACCCCCTTCCCGGAATATTCGATTAATTGGAACAATTAAAACCCTGTGATAGGACATTCCGCAGGCATGTCCGATTTTTGAATTAAACCACGTCTCAGTTAAGGCAAATACATCATGTTACTGCACTAGCAACTAATCTCAACTCGTCCATCTTTATTCCTAGGCACTACAGCAAATTAGCATAATAAACATTGAAAAGACTCTCCTTTCTCTTTACCCTTCTGCTCATTTCTGTTTTTCTACTAACCTATTACTGTTCTTATCACCCAAGTTCACTTGGCTTTTCAATATTCTACCTCGTTTGCTTATTATAGTTCCTAGACTCGTAATATTAATACACTGGGATTCACTGTTTTCCTGCAAAAACCTACCACTAACTATTCCTAGTTTAAAGTCCTAACTGCTCTCTCATGAAGTTGCCAGTGGCTCCACCCGACTAGATAGTGAACCCCATCCCTGGCATTACATGTCATTTCTGCCATAGAAGAGGTCCCAAGTTGTCAATGAATGTTACGCTATTTTTTCATTACAGTATTTGTCCAGCCAGCAATTGACACCCATTGCCTGGACAACCATTCATTTCAACTTCCGATCCTTGGCAAAAATACCAAATATGACAGGGTCCCACCCTTTACTCCTAATTATTTTCTATTGCTCGTCCTTACTGCTAATAGGTATTCACTCTAGTCTGCCAAACATCGTTGCTCCTGCTCTGTGACAGATAATAGGATTGCTCCCATTACCTCTCATGATGTCATCAAGAGGCTAACAATATCCTCCATCCCAGCCCCTGGAAAGCAAACTCTCTGTCCTCCTACTCCTGTCCTTCAAGCAGAACGCCCTATCCATATACCTAACTTGGCTATCCCCAAAAAACAACAATATTCTTACTTCTTAATGTCGTTGGGTCGTGACGTTCCCAGTAGTCGACTCACATTCGTCGGGTAGCACTGAAAATGTATTTGATGTTTCCACAACAGTTTCCACGGCAGTCTCTTTCTTCTTCATCGTTTCTACCTTTCCATTCGTCTTCTTGATCGTCAACTTCGTTCCCTGCTGTCCAGCCACTGACCAGTTTCCCTTGTTGACATGAGGACTCAAAACAGGAGGACTACTACGAATCTTCTTGTTTTCCTCGGTCAGTCGCCGAATCTCCATCTTCGCCATCCTCAACTCTTCCTTAAGCTGTTGGTATAGTTGCTCGATGGAGGGCATCTTGCTTCAATTCGTAGAGAGCGCGCAAACAGGTCTTCACAGAGCTAAGTACATGTCACCACTGCGCAAAAGCCAACTCAATCAGGAGCTACTGCGCAGCACGTCTGCACGGCCCAATAGCGATGCGAACACTGTGAGTTCCCCTTTAAATCTTTATATGAGTCACCGTGAACCGTTTTATATGGTATGGAAAATACCCAGACATTTGCCAGATATCAATATTTTGAATATTAAGATTTTTACGTCATATTGATGACTGTCATGTCACTTTTATAAGAACATAAGAAAGAAGGAACACTGCAGCAGGCCTACTGACCCATGCGGAGCAGGTCCATGTCTCCCCCCCCGTGGATTAGCCCAATGACCCACCCAGTCTGGTCACCTCCACTCAAGGAACGAGCACGGCACCAGACCCAGCAGCACAAGCTAGTCAGGTCCAACTCACACCCACCCACACCCACTCATGTATTTATCTAAGCTATTTTTAAAACTACACAACGTTTTAGCCTGAATAACTGTACTCGGGAGTTTGTTCCACTCATCCACAACTCTATTACCAAACCAGTGCTTTCCTATATCCTTCCTGAATCTGAATTTTTCCAACTCGAAACCATTGCTGCGAGTCCTGTCTAGGCTGGAAATTTTCAGCACGCTATTTACATCCCCTTTATTTATTCCTGTTTTTCATATATACATCTCGATCATATCATCCCTAATTCTACGCCTTTCGAGAGAGTGCAGATTAAGGGCCCTCAGTCTATCCTCATAGGGAAGATTTATGCTTATAATGCTGCCATGATAGTATCAATGCTTACGGGATGGCGGTCTTACATTTCCGTAAAAAATGGTCAATCTTCGAGGCACCAGGCACTGGCAAAAGTGGCACCCTTGTGCCCTATTTTCTCCTTCCCTCCTCCCTCATTTCCAACAAAAACGCTCACTTTGAACGTGTTTGCTCGGATTTTATCCTTTTCCTGCATCAATGCAAGCTCTGATGATGTGTTGATTGCAACACGAAAGGCCTAAAACTATCTTTCAACTCCCCTGTGGTTGTTTTTGCACACACACACACACACACACACACACACAACACACATAAATACTATATATATATATATATTTATATATTATATATATATATATATATATATTTATATAATATATATATATATAATAATGTGAAGAATAGGTAAAACTTGCGATATTGGCAACACTCTTCTTGCCGAATAAGGGAAGCTAAAACTTGTGTATGCGATAATTTCACAAAAATCATTCTGAACCTAACGAAAAAATTATATTTCATTGTTTTTGTTTATTATTAAATCATTTTTTTTTTTTTTACACAGGGCTTGACAAGGTTAAGGATCCCTAGCTTTATTGGCAAGCTATTTACAGGTTATGGATTCCTAACTTTATTGGCAAGCTAAGAGCTGTTACCTACATCAGCTCATTTCAAAGCATTTTTATTGTTATGAGACATACAGGTAGGGAACAGGATGAAGTTGGAGCCATCTGTGGGCCAGCATTTTCATTTGATCAGCTGACTATCTTGTTGACATCATTATGCTGTACGAATGTGTTCCATACTCGAGTCATCCTGGGTATATAGGATCTCAGATGGAGTGATGTTCTGGAGAAGGGTACAGCCAGAGTGAAGTTGCTGCTTTCTGCCCGTCTTGTGGCATAAAAGCTTGTTTCACGCTGTCCTCGAAGTGGATCCAAGTGTGGTACTTTGACAATATTGGCCTTGTACATAACAGTAAGGCCACCCACATCCCTCCTGTGTTGAAGGCTCTGATGAAATGACAAATCTATCCAGGATGAGTCCAGGCGAGAGATGAGACGTCTTGCTCTGTTCTCTACTCTGTCAAGCAGTCGCAGATGAGAGGGGGGGGGCAGGCAAACCAAGAAAGTGGAGCATACTCAAGGTGTGAGCGTACTTGTGCCTCATACAGAATTTTGCAACCCCTACTGTCAAGCAGATGCGAGATACGGCGAAGTGCTGTAAGCTTCCTTGCTGCCTTGTTATTGCAAGATTTACAACATGGTTTCTCCATGGTTAGTTGGAGTCAAATTGTCACCCCAAGGAATCAACTACTGTCTCCATGCCAACACCCTCCATTCACTTACTACCTGCACCACAATTAACCATCATGGTTGCCTAGAGACGATCAATACATTTGCGTGTTTCCTCAGGTGCAAATGTTACTTGTCCATCTATTTTCCCCTAGCTGATATAGCTCTCAGCTGTTGATTGTTGATGTAGCTTAGAGCCAGCTGCATTTCTTCTCTTGGATAAGTAATGTCAGTGTACAGTCGTCTGCATATTCATGTGTATTCTGATGAGAATGAAGAATGGGGTCGTTGAAGTAACATTCCATACAATGGACCCAGCACGCTTCCTTGTGGAACACGTGCCCAATATGATGTCTTGCTGATTCCGTTCCATTGTAGAACAACGACTTAGAGATCTACCATTAAGAAAACCCTGAGGAGACATAGCGTAGATCCTGCAATTCCCAGTGCTTGAAGTTTTGCTAAGAGGCCCTGGTGCCACACCCGGTCGAAAGCGCCAGCAATGTCCAGTGCTACCACAGAGCTGACTTTGGATTCATCCAGTGACTGGTGCCACTTAGTGGAGAGGTTTAACAACAGATCAGCAGCAGAGTAACCTTTCCTGAAGCCATATTGACGATCACAAAGTAGTGAGTGGTAGTCAAAAAACTCTGTCAATTGTCTTGAGATTATTGTCTCAAGGATCTTACCAGTGATTGACAGGAGTGACACTGGTCTGTAGTTGCTGATTTCTGCTCTGCTCTTCTTTTTGTGAACAGGGACTACATTTGCCTCTTTCCATAGAGAGGGCCATTTACACTGTACTAGGCAGTGCTGAAAGATGCGAGTTAGAGGTGCTGCTAGCTGGTCTGTACATCTTCTCAGCAATCTTGGGCTCTACTTGTCTGGGCCCACAGCCTTTTCTTGGTCAAGCGATTTAAGAAGGAAAGGCACCTCCTCCTGCCTTATTGTCACCACTGACAGTTTTGACACAGTTCTTGCAGCTAGCCAAGGAGGGTCCATTGTAAGGATCCTTTTGTATAATATTATTAACTTTTACATTACCATAAACGAAAAAATTATATCTTTAAACATATAAGAGAAAATTTTAGAAAGGTCTTAATTTCAAAATGAGTTCTTGCTAAGTGAGTAATTTTACCTATTCGGCATGACATACACACACACAAATACCACACACACACACACACACACACACACACACACACACACACACACACACACACACACACACACACATACACATACACACACACACACATACACATACACACACACATACACATACACACACACACACACACATACACACATACACATACACATACACACACACACACCACACAAATGGAGACAGAGCTTTCTGTGAAATTGGAAAAAAGGTTGGAGGAGAAGAAGAAATGGGAGTCCCAAGTCGAAACTGCAGTACCCGGAAAGGGGCCCGAAATGGGTAAGCAACAAAGTGAGTTACAGGAGTTTGACCAGAGATGACACAGCATATAAATGGGAGGCCCAACGGGAAGGAAGGAGATATAACTTACACAAAGGCCACACATTTACCAAGCGGGCCGAGGAGTAAGGGGGAAGAGCACTGTGCAGGGGAAAGGGGGGGATAGGTAAAATCAGTGACACGAATAGCCCCCAAGAGTACAGGAAAAACAGGGGGAAAAAATGGCGTACAACGGGAAACCAGAGTACATAGGAAAAAAAGGGAGGAGGAGAAGAAAAGTTAGGTTTATTCATGGGCTGCAGGAGACCCAGGTAGGACACCACGAAGCAGCTGGTAAAAAGGGAAGAAGACTGAGAACATCATTACAGAAAATGTGAAAAGGACATATCCGAAATTGAAAATTTTTCAAGAATAAGGGGGTATTTGAGGGGGAGAAAAAAACCCGATTCTGATTTTCGGGAAGAAACAGTGGGGGAACGGGCCCCCCAAGAGAAACCACAGAGAATACTTGCAAATACAAGGGGGTGTTCCTAACTGGACAAAAAGCAAACAGAGCGACAGAGCTGGGGAAAGGGAAGGACAGAATCAACAGAGAAAAACCCAACGGGGGCAACAAAAAGGGAGCAGCACAACAAAACCCATCCCCAGAAACCCAAATCAAAATGCATCCTAACACAAACCAAAATCCCACACATACCCCCACCCTACACCACTATGCATCCCACAGTACACTCCCGGGTCCCCCCCCTCACGCCCCCAAAAACCAGTGTTGAGAGGAAACAAAGGTATTCCAAACGCTGAGGGAATAACAAACAAAGGGGAGATTGGCACGAAAGAGCAAAAAGGCAAAAACCGGACATAAAACTCTCACAAAAACCAAAGCTCACGGTATGATAACAGATCCCATCTTTCCAAGGGGTACAATCCTGAGGAAAGAAAGGGGAACAGGGGGGGTGGAGGAGTGGCACTGCTGACGAAACCGATGGGATTTTGATGAGCTGGAGAGAGGGACCATGGAGAAGCTAGGGTTTAATTGTAGGAACGCTTCATCTAGAGGCCCAAGGTGGAAATTGTGTGATGTAAACTCACCCAGAACAGAAGGAGGCCAAAGGGCGTATGATGAAGTATAGGCGAGGTTAATACACGGCTGAAGTGGAAAAAGGGCTCATGTGACAGGGCAAAGCACTATATGGGTACTTCAACCACAAGAAAATCGTTGGGAAAATTGGAGCCACATGGGGGCCAAGAAACGTGGGGGCTAAGATATGGAGGGGGCTAAAAAATTTTATCTGCAACACGTAAGGAATATCCCCAAAGGAGAGAGAGGAGAGGATAAAAAAATGAGACTGGATCTGTATTCAGCTTAGTAGGCAGATATTGAGGACTTCAATAGAAAGACCCCGGGGGGGCCAGCGACATGTGGTTTTTAAGATTCGAATACACAAAGTTACAAGTGGAGGGGGAGAAGAAAGAGCTGGACGAATAAAGCCAAACTCAAAAGGGTGACTCACGGGAAATAAGAACTTCCTAAAAGGGGTTTCAGGGGGGCAGAGAACTGGCAGGGAAGTCAGTAAACAAGTTGAGGATGGAATACATGAAAACAATTTGAAAAGAAGCTGAGGGGGGATTGTACCCAAGGTAACGGGAATAATGAAAAAGCCAGGATGACCCAGGGTTCACCCAAAGGTGCGGGGAGGCCAAAACCAAGTGGCTAGGGAAGGGAATAAGTATAGAAGGAAAAGGGCCCGGAGAAAAAGGAGAGCAGTCGTAACCAGAAATAAATATGACAGGTAAGAAGGGGGCCCATTGACAAAGAAAATGAAATAGCGCGAAAACCCCCAAAGCTTTTATACAGCCACATCAGGAGAACAGTAAAAGGCCCATAATCGGGGCTAGGAAAGGGAAAGGGAAGAGGAGAGTCACAAAAAAGGGCCCCGAAAAGCTTTTTGGGGGACTCACACAGATTCAAAAAAGTTTTCACAGAGGAGACAGAAGGGACCCAGAAAGACGGAGAGGTGGGACACTACCGGGTTTGGACACAATACATATAACCGGGGAGAATAAGAGCTGCTGACGGCTAGACACCTCAAGGGAAAAGGGGGGCCAGATAACTTTCCTCCATGGGCCCTGGATAAGGTGCAGAGGCACTAGTGTCCCCTAAAAAACAATATTCAACCATCTATCGAAAATAAATTACCTGAGGTATCAAAGGGTAGAAAATGTGACCCCAATTTTTTAAAAAAAGGGGACAGAAAAGAAGCATAAACTATACCCATGTCACTGAACGTATAGATGCAAAATCAGGGAGAAGATTATCAGGAGAAGATGGGGGAAACCTAGAAAGAAATAGTTTATCAACAAAAAACGAACAGGGTTTTCAGGGACGGGAAATCCTGTGTAAAAAAACCCTACGCCTACGGAGTTCTTGACGGGGTGACAGCAGTAAGACAAGAAGGGGGATGGGTAGTTGCATTTTTTTGGGATTTAAAAAGGTTTTGACCAGTTCCACAAAAGATTTTTATTGAAAAAAACAGAAGGTCAGGGGGGAAAAAAGGGGAAGGCACTACATGGTCAGGGAATACCTGTCGGAAGAAGCAGCGAGTCATGGTACGAGGCGGGGTGTCGGGGGGGTCCGTACGGTGGGGATCCACGGGGGTCAGCCCCAGGAGGGTGCTGTTTCTGGTATTCGTGAACGAAAAAATCGAAGCAATAAACTCCAAGTTTTTGTTTAAAGATGGAAGGATGAAAAATTTCAGTCGGAAAAGGACCAGGCGAACACAAAGGGTTTTGGGGAAAAAGGTTAAGGGCCTGGGCCCACCAATTGGCCGGGGAAGGTTTCCCCAAACCCCACCAAGTGCAAAGAAAATGAAGAGGGGGGAAGGGAAAAAGAAGACCGAATGGTAAGCAAGGGTAGGACTAAAACTTCACCAAAGGGAAAAAGAATTTGGGATGAGTAAACGCCAGGCAATTTTCCTGAGAAAAATAACCAAATGACGGCAGATATGGGGGCTAGAAACCCCTGAAAAAACATTCCGTCTTAAATTTCGTTGAAACCCAACACAATTTACCCTTTAGTTCCACAATTTAAAACCCATATCACCAAACTAAAAACAAGGAAACAAACCAAAAAAAACCCAAACAATATTCCACAAATTAAAAACAATCAAATAAAGGACAAAATACAAAAAAGACATATAAAAATACTTAGGGAATTGACAAGGGGGCGGGAACACAATGGCCAAGAGGGACACGTAAAAAGGGGGTCACATTTTGGAAAGTTGAAGACACAGATGAATCATAGGGATGTCAAGAAATATTTCTTCAGCACGGGTTAGCAGTAAGTGGAATTTTTTTGGGAGCGATGTAGTGGAGGCGGGACCTTTCTACTTTAAGCAGAGGTATATAAAGCTCGGGTTCGCAAGAGTGAAGTAGCGACCAGTGAAGAGGGGGGTCAGGACTAGAATCGACCCCCAAACCAAACCCAATAGGGAGAAACAAACAAAAAACACACACACACACAACACACACACACACCCACCACACACACACCCTAAATGTAGGGGTCACAAGCGCCAGGCTCCGAAATTTTAGTGTTTTTGGGCGTGCTTTTAGCGCTAGAAGCAACCAGTTTTTAGTGCCAACGTCAGTGAACAAATCAAATGAAACTAAAGAATTGTTAAAAAAAAAAGAAAAGGCGAAGAAAGCCTGAAATTATCAACAAAATTTCAAATCCAGTTGTTAGAGGCCTAGTTGGCATTTTGCCACATTTACAATATACAAAAACAAATGAGTATAAAGACAAAAAATAAAAAAAGAATTAAAAAAAAGGTCGGTTAACGAGAAAAAAAGAGTAGCATACCCCAGGGGAAACCCATACCGAAAGGGGAAATATATATATATACATAAAATATAAATATATAAACTAAAAAGGTGGCAGCAGTAGGCTGGGGGAAGTAGCGCCGCCAAAACAGGTTGGGTGTCAAAAATAAGAAGTGAAACTTACCAAAAGTAAAGTGAAAATTTAAAAAAGTGCAATATACAAGTGATAATGTGGAAAGAGGCCCAAAACGGGCAATGAAATAAAAATAATTGAAAGGCAGAGCAAAGGGCGAGGTGCACGAGAGTCATGTACAGCGGCATCGACAGCGGGCACGTAAGCGACATCGAAGGGGACCCGGAGCAATCGTAAGCGAGATCGTAAGCGGCATCGACAGCGAGCATCGACATCAGGCATCGGGATGAGTCCCCTCTGAGGAAAAGTCAAATCACCTGTTTGGGTTGGGAAGTTTTGAGGTAAGCCGGCCCTCGTCACTGGAGCTGACTGTCACATACCCTGCTCCAAGGATTATCAACACACAACACCTACGTAGTGGGAAGATAAAATAGGTAGGACAAGAATGGGCAGGGGGGTAATTTGGGGGGCCAATAGGACTGACAACAGTTTTAAAGATAATGTTTTAAACACAAAGACAGTAAAAACGAAAACAGTATTAGGACCAGAGAAATAAACTAGTACAAAATGGGCGAAAAAACTCTTTTAAAAAACACTAGTATTATAATTTTAGAAAACTCCAGATTAATGGTATTTTATTATATTATGGATACAAGAGTTTAGGGGTATTTCGGGCGGGGAAAATTTCAGAGCTAACAATGTACAGAGAACCCCTTTATTGCAGTTAATTCATCAAAAACCCTTAACCACTGGGAGAGCCCGCAAGCACTTGATTTAAAACCCCGGAGTGCAGGGGAGAAGGTCAAATCTAAACCCCGGAAGTTCTGGGGGACGGTCCTAATACACACCAATCATCCATACAAAAGAAAAACTGGCAGGCGATGAACATCCCCCAGTGAAAAGTAGGGGCGTCACTGGTAAAAATAAGAAAGACACAAGTGTCCCGGGGCCCCAAAACTGCAACACCTCCCACCCTCAAAAAGGGGGATTTCGGGAAAACCCCTGGTTGTCTTCAAAAGGGAGCGGACAGTCCTAAAAACGGTGCCATCACCGGATGTTTTTGTAGTTGGATAGCCCGTTGATCAGGGCTTGATCCCCCGGGAGGCCTGGGCGTGGACCCGGGCCCCCCCCGGGGGTTTTTCCCCGGAAAACCCCCCCAGGGGACTCCCGGGAGGGCCCGTTTTCGAATCAGGGGGTCATTTTTTTTACTATGCTTTTTTTGATCTGTTTATTGATTACAGTCGCGAGTACATCGTGTTTTGTATTTCATAAGTCAATATGTGTAAATTATTTGGGGCTGCTTTCTTTATTGTCTATTTTATTTTACTTTTTAATTTTTTCCCATTTGCTTATTTTGTGATTTATTTTTTGAATCTTTCAAAAATATTCTTGTAAATTTTTAAATCTTACTATTTGTTGGCAATGAATCAATTTTTCTTTTTTTTGTGTTTACCTTTAACTCGTGTTTTGTTAATTTTCTTAAAAGTTACTTTTGAAAAATAAAATTTTTTTTCATTTTTCGACTATGTGAGTCACATCCAAATTTATACTATTTTGCTCCATCTCGCTAAAAAATTTAAAAACCCAAAGCAAGCACTCTTTCCCCTCTCTTAATATACACTTCCACTACGTAACCCCACACCTACAATCTCCAACTCCCAATTCTATTCACAATTTCACAACCCACACAACTCCCTCAAACATAAAATCTCCCGTGCCTCCAGCCACCTCACAATTTAAAATCCATGCTTCAAACCCCACATCGTTTGGTACGTAAACCCGGTACATTTTTATTTTTTTTTTCCCCATGGATGCTTCACTGCATCACCCACCCCATTCCTTCGTCAGTTCGTGGGCGCCTCACCCTCGCTAGCCATTGCATACAAATCCACTCACGATATCTTAATTTTTTTTGCTTCCTCCCTACCTCTCCCCCGAATATATATCCCCAAATTTTTTTCATTACCTAATTTTTGATATTCTCATACCTTGTCATAATAGATCACTACCCAATTTCAATTTCCTTCTTTTCATCTCTTCCAAAAATTTATTTACCATTTTTGCAATTTTGTTTGGCTCTCCCAAACAACTTTTCATAGAAAAACCAATTGTGAAATTCCCATTTGTATTTTTCATTGTCTTTAATTCTACACCCCCCCACAACACTTAGGTTCGTTCTTAAACAATCCCTCTGTAATGAATTAAAAGCATGGTACACCAAAAATCCTTGTTTAAAGTCATTTTACGAAAAACAACCTTATCTTTTACACATTTTAACCCGAGCCCTTTATCTACAGAAAAAAATTTTCCTTACACTGTAAGTAACCTACCCCTTTCCTACCCCCTTTCAGCATCTCCCCCTTTTGGGGAGAAGCGGGAAAAAAGTAACAAAAAATAACCTAAAACAAAATATGGATACCCGGGGAAACAAAAAAGGATGAAATGGTATGGGGATATAAGGTTGACCCGGTATAGGAAATAAGGAGAAGGGAATTGGATACAAGGAAGTAGATCACAAAAAACAAACACAATGTAACATTTGAACAATTTGGGACACAAAACAATGTAACATTTAAAAAACTTAGGCAACACAACACAATGTTTAAAAAAAAAATTTGGAACCCCCAAAAAAATTTTTGCAAACCACAACACAATGAAAAATTAGAACAAATTTGGCAACACCCTGACTGACCCAAAGCAAAATTTTCAAATTTTTAAAAAGGAAATTTGCCCTTTTATTTCATTGCCCAAAAAACCATTAGCAAACAAAACCCCTTTACTACCAAAATTTAAATTTTTCTTAATCCCCCTTTTTCCCCAAATCATTTAAAATTTTATCTCTCAACCCCTTTCCCAACCTCTTCTTTTTACCCCATCTCAACAATAAAAAAACCCCATTAAATCAACTCACTATAAACCCCACCGCAAATCACCATAACCAACCATTACCTCAACCGTCGGCCCCTCACACAATCACATCAAAACCCCAACTCCCATCAGCCATCCCTAACTACAACCCACCATAAATAACCACAACTTACCATCAACCATCCATATCCACAACTTACCATCAAGTCAACTCATTATAAAGCATCCATCACCACAACTCGCCATCAGTCACCAACCACAACCCCCCCAACCCTTTTAAACCCCCACAACCACTACCAACCATCCACATTTTGTGAAGCACGACTCACGTGTGTCTATACATGTTCATTCAATGTTCTTGCCCATATCAACGTGCTCAGTACGTGTTCTGTACAACATCGATGATGTATGTAAATTTAAAGACAAGAAAATTTTCCAACCAGCTTAATTTTCTAAAAAAATCTATAATAAAATTTTTTAGTTTTTTGGCTTACAAAATCTTCTCTTGAATCTAGTAAATGCTGGCTTAACATATAAGTGTTAAGCCAGTGTTTAAGGCCCATCGGACCGAAACGGGGCGTCGTAACTCCCTCACTTATGGGGGGTTTTTTGTGTATTTTTCCAGTCACGGTATTTTGGCTTTTGTTATTTACCCTAATTTTTAATATGGGGCAATAAATTTCTTTACAGATTACTCAGGGTCCCTCATAACTTCCTTGGTGGTTTTCTATGTTCCCTCATAACTTCTGTGTTAGTTAGTATGGGGCCCTCATAACTTCCCCGTGTGGTTTTTACCCCCAAAGAGGGACCCCTCAAAATTCCCCCTTTTGGGGTTACCTGGTCCCTCATAACTTTCCTGTGTGGTTACTATGTCCCCATAACTTCTGTGTGTAGTTACCCTGAGTCCCTCATAACTTCTGTGGTGGTTACCCAGACTCCTCATAACTTCGTGGTGGTTACTCATGAGTCCCCCATAACTTCGATGTGTGTTTTTTATGGTCCCTCATAAATTCCATTGTGGGTTTCTAGGTCCCTCATAAATTTGTGGGTTACTCATAGTCCCCCCATAACTTCTGTTTTGGTTACCAGAGTCCCTCAGAAATTGTGTGTGTGGTTACTCTTTAGTCCCTCAAACTTCTTGTGTGGTTTTCTCATGACCCTCTAATTCTTGTGTGGTTACTCATGGTCCCCCCATAAAATTTTGTGTGTGGTTACTCTGTCCCTCTAACTTCTTTTGGGGGTTACTCATGGGTCCTTTTATAAGAAACCCCTTTTTTGTTCCCCCGTTAAAATTTTTTTGGGGGTTTTAAACCCCCCTTTTTTGGGGGTTCAACCCAAAAAAACCCGGGACAATGGGTTTTAATTTTTAAAAAAAAATTTTTTAAAATGTTTAAAAAAAAAAGTAAAAAAATTTTTAAAATTTTTTTCAAAAAATACTATTAAAAAAAAATCAAAAAAAAACAAAAAAAAACACCATAATTTTAAAAAACCAAAAAACCCCCTAAGAAAACACAAAATTTAACCCCCCTTTTTAACTTATACAAAAAAAAAACAACCCAATTTATTGCAAACCAACACTAAAATTTTAACATTTTTAAATCCCCAAATAACCTCAAAAAAATAAAAAAAAAATTTTCCCGTTTTTAAATTTAACATAAATATTTCAATTTAAAAAATTTTTTGATTTAAATTTCATAAAATTTGACCCCCAAAAACATTTTTAAAAAAAATTATAAACAATTCAAATTTTTTTCCAGCCTAAAAACATTAAAAAAACTTTTTAAAAATTTACTTTCCAAATTTTCTCAACTTTTTATCACCTTTAAATTTTAAAACCATTAAACCCTTTTTTTGTTTACATTTTGCAAAAAACAAAAATCAATTTTAAAAAAAAATACCCGTTTTCAAAATAAGTTTTTGGGGGTTTTAAATCAAAATTTCCTTTTACAAAAAAATAAACAAATTTAAATTTTTTTCCCCCTTTAAACAATTCAACTTTTGGGGGGGTTTTAAACCCCATTATTTTTTCTAAAACTCCTTACTTAAACCCTTTCCCCCTCAATAAAATCCCCGGTAAAACTTTTTTATTTTTAAAAGTTTTAATGGGTTTTGGTTTTTCACATGCAACACCAACAATTATTCAGATATTCAAAACATCTCACCATCACCATCAGTATTTTCACTTATCAAAGTTGATAACAGTCTCCATCGACTATCACTGACCACAACCCCAAAATTTTTACCATCAATTTACAATCAAACATCTATCACAACAACTATCAACCATCCCTTACCTAAAATTTTCCATTATCCATATACCATTACAACTAACTTTCAACCATTTATTTCGGTTCATCCACAATTCATCACGATATCTCTCCAGCAGTGCCTCACCTTAACATTTCAACCATCGTCACTGTTTTCCCGTAGCTTTCACAGTCATATATGAAAGTGTGAACAAGAATCATTTTGTGATTTGGGAGTAATTTGTTCATTTATGTTCTGGTTTTTAGATCAAGTAATGTTACATATTAAATATATAATAAATTTCAAGGATTTTTTTCCCGGGTCGGTTAAATCTGTTACAGTTTTGAAGAAGTTTAATCATTGCCCATGATTTTCTTGGTTTCCTTTTGATCGGTTCATTAACTCTCATTTAAATGCCATGGTAAATGCTTTGTTTAATTGTGTGGGACTGTTTGCGAAAAGCTGGTGGTTGATGACAGAAGGAAATCAGACTCAAGAAATCGTAATGACACGATTGCAAAAAACCATACCCCGGCCGGGTTGAACCCGCGGTTCATAGAGTCTCAAAAACTCAGCCGTCGCGTTAGCCATTTGACAGCTAGCCCAATAAGATTCGTCCAACTAGGTATTTTTACACCATAGGAAGGTTAGCAAGGCACCACTGTGACCACAAATGCAAGTTTTGAGACTCATGACCGCGGTTCAATCCCGGCCGGGGTATGGTTTTTTGCAATCGTGTCATTACGATTTCTTGGAGTCATTTTTGACGGCCACGCTAGCTGGAGATTCGTCTGTAAAAACTTGCATTTGTGGTCACAGTGGTGCCTGTGCTAACCTTCCTATGGTGTAGAAATATACCTAGTTGGACGAATCTTATTGTGGCTAGCTGGTCTAGTGGCTAACGCGACGGGCTGGAGTTTTGAGACTCTATGACCGCGGGTTCAATCCCGGCCGGGGTATGGTTTAGAAGGAAATCAGATTCGAAAGAAGAAAGAGGATCAAGATCTCTTCACCGGGCGAGACACCTCCCTCAAAGTTACTGTAGCTAGATTGTGGGGACGATCTCTGGTATTCTCACTCTCATCAGGTCCAGATTACACTCTGTTCATTCCTTTTCGCTGTTTTTTTTTAATTCAACTCTGGAGAGTGAAATAAAGGTAGCTAGAATAAAGTTATGTCACTGTAATAACTCCTAAACAGTAAAGGAAATCAAATCCCAAACATCTCAACTGATACGGATTAAATTATATAATAATCGTTCATATGTAAAAAACAATATCTTAAAATGTTTTAGATGGTAGTATAAGTATGTTTTAATAAATTGATAAACCGGGTCGAGCCCAAAACACTTCCTTTTTAAAGCTGCCCAAAATGCTAAATGTTAAATAATTACATGACAGTTTATAAGAAATCTAATTAGTCATTATTATTTGCGAGCATTGTCAGCCTCAGTTACCAGACCTTGCCATATGGAGGCCAGTGTTACCAGACCTTGCCACGTGGAGGCCAGTGGCTCGTCTTTAAGGTCCACCCATCCACTTACTGTTTTTTGATGCTTTCCTCAGGCTCATGTGTCCAGGAGTCCATCTGTGTCCCCTCAGATATTCCCCCTTCCCCACTTTCCCAAGGTCTGCCTTAGTAACCAGTATCCCCATCTTTCCCAGGTCCATATGTCCAGGAGTCCATCTGTCCGCCTCAGATATTCCCCCTTCCCCACTTCCCCAAGGTATTCTCGCTTTTCCCAGGTCCATGTGTCCAGGAGTCCATCTGTGTCCCCTCAGATGTTCTCCCTTCCCCACTTTCCCAAGGTCTGCCTTAGCAACCAGTATCCCCATCTTTCCCAGGTCCGTGTGTCCAGGAGTCCTCTGTCCGCCTCAGATATTCCCCCATCCCCACTTCCCAAGGTGTTCCCCGCTTTTCCCAGGTCCATGTGTCCAGGAGTCCATCCGTGGGCCCCGATGTCTCCCCTTCCTCCACTTCCCTTAGGATATCTTCCAGTCTCAGCCTTCCCCAGGTTATGTATCCCCCGAAGTCAGTCAAAGCCACCCTCCGTGATTAGGCCAATGGAACGGAGGCCTGTTTAGCTGGTCTCGGTAGAGAATGTCCAGGTGGGGGGGAATTCCCGGAGGGGACCACAGGGGAACTGCGTCTTATAATTACGCCCACCCGACAGTTAGACCGTAGGTCAGCCAACGCAGCCCAAATACCGTCCAGTTCGGCCACCAAGGTTGGCCAGTCAATGAAATTTTGTGAGTCCTAATTTAATTATACATTTTTTCTACTTAAATATAAGATTTTTTACTTATTAAGCAGTTTTAAATGTGTTTGTGGAATGTTTTTGGGTATGTTTATAGATGCTCGTTTTTTTAGTCTGTTGTTCACCTTCACGAGAACTGTAATAAGTGTTGAACTTCTTATTTTCATTTAGGAATTTATCCTATATATCTGCAAGACGCGCAGTGAGTTACAAGCGCCGCGCACAATGGAAATATATCACTTTGTCTGACTTTTTAGGTTATCCTGGGTAATTTACGCATATGTTACTGTGCATGATCATTTGTGTAACTATTTATGTATATTTGTACCTAAATAAACATACACACACTCTTATTTTCACGCTCATTTGTACATTTCTTCAACGGCAGCACAAAACAACGCAACTGCACGCACACACAAACATGTATAAAAACACTCATCACCTCTTACACTAATATGAATGCATTCACAAGCGCACACACACACACAGTCCCAGAGCTACGGGGATTGTCCTACGAAGACAGGTTGAGGGAAATCGGCCTGATGACACTGGAGGACAGGTGGGTCAGGGGAGACATGATAACGACATATAAAATACTGCGCAGAATAGACAAGGTGGACAAAGACGGGATGTTCCAGAGAAGGGACACAGACACAAGAGGTCACAATTGGAAGTTGAAGACTCAGATGAATCAAAGTGTTGTTAGGAAGTATTTCTTCAGTCATAGAGTAGTTAGGCAGTGGAATATCGTAGAAAGTGACGTAGTGGAGGCGGGAACCATACCGGGCGGTGCCTCAATAACGAGGCACCAAAAGCATGGTTTTCATGGCGCCATAGACACAAAGCATATGCTCCCAGAGACTTCTCGCCTCAATCCAGGCAATCACACACCTTCTGGGCGGAGCTTGAAGGTGGCGTCACTCGGGTACTGTCCTCTGCTATTGGCTGGGAGCTCCTAGAGTGTTCAGTACTGCTTGACTTGTTGAAGGAGCAGCATTTCGACCCTCACTCTCCTGATATTTCACCAATTTACACCACTCCAGAATGTCGGTAAATTTCTGAATGTGTTTTCCAGTGCATTATTGAATGTTTGAACTTCATTTTGAGGGTGAAATGAATTGCCTGAGGCATTGAGAAGTAACAAATAAATGCACTTGAAGTTTTGTTTTACCTTTTTGGTATCAATATTGAGGCCCGGCCTGACAATGGTAGATTATCACTTCTTTTTTGTGTCAATATTGAGGCTCAGCTGACAATGGTTTATAAGAAATGGGCCAATGAAGGTATGATTATCATGGATTAACAGATCATAATTAGACCGTCTTTGTCACTGATAGCTACAATTGCATGCTGAATCAAATTCAATTTATATATGAGTAATTTTACCTTGTAAATTTATGAAATTTGCTCATAAAGAATGCTCATTTTGTGTTTTCTGTTCATTTCAGTTGAACACAAATGTGTTTTATGGATCAAGGGCTCAAAGAAGAAGGGATTACATCGTGCCAGAGTTACATGATGACAGTGACCCTAATGAGGAAGTGGATTCTGGAGATGATTATGAGCCACAGGCAAATGATGCTTCTTCAAGTGAAGATGAACATGAAATGTGTCTAAGAGAAGTGGGCAAGTTAATGTAAAACGAAGAAATGTACGAAAACAAGCAGTTAAAGATGATGAGGTTGAGGTAGATGAAACAACTGTCAACAACACTAATGCCACTGGAGCAAACTTGACATAACAAATACCCCATTACCTGACTACAAACATGAGGTACCAACACATATCAAGGAACCATTTCAATATTTTTGTCAATTATTTACTGCAGAAATGTTAGAAAGCCTTGTATTTAACACAAACTTGTATGCAACACAGAAAGATGTTAATACTAACTTCAACATCACTAGTGAAGAGCTTATGCAATTTGTTGGAATTCTGATATTCATGAGTATGGACACCCTGCCCTCTTTAGAAGATTACTGGTCCCATAATCATTGTCATCCTGATATTACAACTGTTATGACATCTAAAAGGTTTAGGTCACTAAGGACAGTATTCATATAAATGATAAATACCAAGGCAACAGCTGACAGGTTCCATAAAGTAAGACCACTGTTTGAAGGTCTAAGAAAAGCATGCCTAACAGTTCCAGGTACACCAAAGCATCAGTTGATGAGGTAATGGTAGGATATAAGGGAACAAGAGCAGGAAATCTCAGGCAATATATCAGGACCAAGCCTGATAAATGGGGGTTTAAACTTTTTTGCCGGGCCAGCGATGATGGATTTATACATGACATAATGATGTACAGGTCAAACAACATTTGATTATCACAGTGTTAGTCTAACAGAGGAGGAGAAGAAAATGCCTATAAGTTCCAAGGTTGTTATTTGCCTTGCAAAGACTATGGACCACACAAAGACCAGTGCAATTTATGCAGATAACTTCTTTACCAGTTTGCCTCTAGTGAAATATCTGCATGCTACATTCAATTGCAGGTACACAGGCACTGCAAGGGACAACAGAATTGGAAAACCACCACTTATGTCTGTCAATGACATGGAAAAAACAAAGGTGAAAAGGAGTGCTATGGATTACTGTTCATTGGATAGTGTCCTTGCTGTACGTTGGAAAGACAATAAGGTTGTTACTATACTGACTAATGATATTGGTATCAACCCCGTGACAAAGATAAGGAGGTACAGCAAGGAGCTCAAACAAAAGGTGGAAGTTGACTGTCCTGCAGTGATAAAGAATTATAATGCCCATATGGGGGCATAGATAAGAATGATATGTTGGTGCATCTCTACAAGTCTCCACTCAAAGCAAAACGCTGGTACATGAGGCTCTTTGGATATGTCATTGATCTTTGTTGTGTCAATGGCTGGTTGTTGTACAGGCGTGAATGTGGTGTTTTGAAAGAGAAATACATGAACCTCAAGGAATTTCGGTTTTCCATCTCCAAATCTGCAAGAAAGTCAACCAATGGAATCCCAAGGAGCCTGAGATCTCCAAGTTGTTCAACTTCACGGTCTTCTTCAAGGTCTTCTTCAGTTGATGACATTCCAATCGGCATCGAAAAAGGTCTAATGATACAATATTTGATGAAAAAACAAAAACACTGGCCAGTTTCTGCAAAGAGGCTTTCACGTAAACATTGCAACACCAAGAACAAGAGGACCTACTCTTCCTTTGCTTGTTCCTTCTGCAAGGTTAATTTATGTCTAAATTCAATGAGGAATTGTTTCCTGGAATTCCATAGGCAACAACATGCTTAAATTCCTCTGATAATATTTTTGTAACATTTTTTCAATTTTTTTTATAAAATGTCAATTACTAGAAATGTCTTAAATTTTTTGAAATCAAGTTTCTGTGCATTTTGTTTACCCAAGTTGTTTATGAATAAACCTTAAAAGTAAATTTATGCCTTTAATTATCAGTTATAACAGCTGTTATGATTCTTTTAGACAAATACCTTTGTCAGGCTTGCATCAAATTTGATGCCTGATCTGTCACCTACAGTTTAACCATTGTCGGGGAGTGCCTCATATTTGATACGGCCAAAAAGGGCATTTTATGGCCCAAAAATAAATAAACTAAAAAAATGATCACAAATAAATATGTCTTAGAACTGCATATACTGTCACAATATAGGTTGCAATTGTTGCATTTGCTCAAATATGAGGCACGGCCTGGTAAAGGGTTAACCCTTTATGCAGTCTATTAGAAAGAATGTAGAATGTATGTATATTTGTGTTCCTGAGAATTGTGTATTTTACTTGAGTTAAAAATTCCGAATCAGTGGAATCAGGTTCATTTCTGAAGAATGTATTTTCTGATCGGGTTCAAATTTCTTTTTTCACTGGTGGACTTTATTATAAGCAAGCTTGGCGGGCTTATAATAAAGTAAATTTCATTGTAAATTTCAATGTAAATTTCAATTTCCTAAATTTATTGTATAAATTTATTGATTAATCTTTGTGTATATTAATTAATGAATTAAATGTAATGTGAATGAGAAAAGAAAACTGCAAAATCGTGTGTTTTTTAACGTTTTTGAGTAGTATAATTCTCATAGTGATCTAGACTTTCTATTTTCTCTCTACATTCTCAAAAACTTAATTTTCTTTCTCCTAATTTATTATTTATAACTCGAGAATGGTTTATTCGATCAGCTTCAAATTATCAACTCTGGTGAGGCAACTAATGTGACTGCCACAGTAAAATGTCACAGTATTTACATCTGTAGTAATTTACCTAACATTTTGATGTTAATTCTACCATTATTACAAACATTCATGAGACGTTTAACATGTGTGAATTCGCTATGGTCAATGTTAAATTACTCGGTCCCAGATGTTGTTTATCTGTGATAACTAGACAATGCCTCTTCTGATCGTTTTCAAACTTTCAGCTTTACTGTCTTTTACTGAGAGGCTGACATGTAATTTTCCTTGTCTTTATTACTTTCAATTTACTAATTTTATGAATAAAAATACTTGAATATCATACTTACTCTTCTAGACTGCTAAATATATTCAATATTAAGCTAAACACTGAACAAACCTAAAAAAAAAACGAATAATATGAGCCTAAACTAAAAATGATTTTTAGGCAATTAACATTATCGTCCAGGTGATATTTTTTCGAAAATCTTCAAGGGATATTTAAATATTAAAATTCTTATTAGTGTTTTTTATTTTTAGATTATTATCTATTGGTGTTTCCGTGACATAAACGAGGAAAAAACTCCCGGAAAAAATATTAATTTCATACACACAAAAAAATCCGAATGACATTTGCAAGTATAATTAATTGACTAAACGAGAATCGTCTGATCGCATCGACAGCTATTTACACACACGCACACGCACACACAAACACACACACACACGCTTCGCACACGTGTGCATAATGGACACCTGTGTAATAGGAACATGCCACTTACAAGGATAAAATACGCATGTATTAGGCACATGCATATACTAGTCACAAAATAAATGCTCATCCGCTTACACATACGTACGAACAACATATATATTATTGGGAACAAACACGGTCTCGCCCAAATATTATACATATACATCGCTCATTCATTTTTTTTTTCACATCGGCCGTTTCCCACCAAGGCAGAGTGACCCGAAAATGAAGAAAATCACTGTCTTGCCAGAGGTGTGTCTACATTACACTTAAAAAATTATAACCCATCAACACCCCTCCAGAGTACAAGCACCGTCCTTCACACCGCCGGTTTCACTGAATCCTTTCATATATGTTACTTTGTTCACACTCCAACACAACGTTAAGTCATTAAGAAACACTTGTCTCCACTCATTCTTATCTAACACGTTCACGCACGCTTGCAAGAAGTCCAAGCCCCTCGCACACAAAACCTCTTTTATCCCCTCCCTCCCAGTCTTTCCAATGACGACCCGTACCCAGCCTTCCTTCCTCTACAGATTTAATGCCCTTCAAGTCGTTCTATTTTGTTCCATCGTCTCTAAATATTCGACCCACCTCAACAACCCTTTTTTCCGCGCCTCCTGGATAATATTTTTAGAAATCTCGCACCACCTTCTAATTTTCAAGCTACGGATTCTCTGCATTGTATTCACGTGACATTTTGCCCTCAGACACGACATCTCCACTGCCTCCAGCCTTTTCCTTGTTGCAACATTCACCACCAATGTTTCACACCCATATAAGAGCTTTGGGACCACTATACTCTCATACATTCCCCTCTTTCCTTCTATGGATAACGATCTTTGTCTCAACAGACTCCTCAATGCTCCACTCACATTTTTCCCCTTTATCAATTCTAAAGATTCACCTTGTCTTTCATAGACCCATCTACTGACAAGTGAATTCCTAATTATCTGAATACATTCACTTCCTCCATACTCCCCCCCTCCAATCTCATATACAGTCTTTCATTACTTAATTTTTTTGTTACCTCAACACCTTGCTCTTTCCTACATTTACTTTTAATTTCCTTCTTTTCCATACCTTACCAAAACGTTGACCATCTCTGCAACTTCTCTTCAGAATCTCGTGGAAGCACAGTGTCATCAGCAAAAAGCAACTGTGATAGTTCCCACTGCGTGTTACATTCTTTATCTCTTAACCCCCACACCTCTGGCCAACGCCCGAACATTCACTTCCCTTACAATCCAATCTATAAATATACTGAACAAGGTACGCAGTGCTTTACCATTCTCACCACACTGGACCAATACCTTGGCGTCCAGCTCACGCTAGACGTTGATCCAAGGCAGCCACTTTCAGGGGGAAGGCTTACAGCTTTTCAAACTCATCCCCTGCATGCATCGACATCGACCAACTAGAGATTTTAACAATGCAAGGAATTCGCAAGAGCAGGCGAAATATACACAAACACTAATCTCTGGCCGAAGGAGACTCGAACCTACGAACCTTGTAACAAGGTACGCAGTGCTTTACCATTCTCACCACACTGGACCAATACCTTGGCGCCCAGTTAGCCGATGCATGCAGGGGATTAGATGAAAAGCTGTAAGCCTTCTCCCTGAAAGCTGGCTGCCTTGGATCAACGTCCAGCGTGAGCTGGACGCCAAGGTTTGGTCCAGTGTTTGGTGAGAATGGTACAGCACTGCGTACCTTGTTCCAAGGTTCGTAGGTATGATTCTCCTTCGACCAGAGATCAGTGTTTGTGTATATTTCGCCTGCTCTTGTGAATTCCTTGTGTATATATATATATATATATATATATATATATATAATATATATATATATATATATATATATTATATAATATATATATATTATCACACTGGCCGATTCCCACCAGGGCAGGGTGGCCCGAAAAAGAAAACTTTCACCATCATTCACTCCATCACTGTCTTGCCAGAAGGGTGCTTTACACTACAGTTTTTAAACTGCAACATAACACCCCTCCTTCAGAGTGCAGGCACTGTACTTCCCATCTCCAGGACTCAAGTCCGGCCTGCCGGTTTCCCTGAACCCCTTCATAAATGTTACTTTGCTCACACTCCAACAGCACGTCAAGTATTAAAAAACATTTGTCTCCATTCACTCCTATCAAACACGCTCACGCATGCCTGCTGGAAGTCCAAGCCCCTCGCACACAAAACCTCCTTTACCCCCTCTCTCCAACCTCCAACTTTGCCAGGTATACTCAACAGACTTATCCCCCTATAATTTCTGCACTCTCTTTTATCCCCTTTGCCTTTATACAAAGGAACTATGCATGCTCTCTGCTAATCCCTAGGTACCTTACCCTCTTCCATACATTTATTAAATAATTGCACCAACCACTCCAAAACTATATCCTCACCTGCTTTTAACATTTCTATCTTTATCCCATCAATCCCGCGCTGCCTTACCCCCTTTCATTTTACCTAATGCCTCACGAACTTCCCCACACTCACAACTGGCTCTTCCTCACTCCTACAAGATGTTTTTCCTCCTTGTCCTATACACGAAAATCACAGCTTCCCTATCTTCATCAACATTTAACAATTCCTCAAATATTCCCTCCATCTTCCCAATACTCTAACTCTCCATTTAATAACTCTCCTCTCCTATTTTTAACTGACAAATCCATTTGTTCTCTAGGCTTTCTTAACTTGTTAATCTCACTCCAAAACTTTTTCTTATTTTCAACAAAATTTGTTGATAACATCTCACCCACTCTCTCATTTGCTCTCTTTTTACATTGCTTCACCACTCTCTTAACCTCTCTCTTTTTTCTCCATATACTCTTCCCTCCTTGCATCACTTCTACTTTGTAAAAACTTCTCATATGCTAACTTTTTTCTCCCTTACTACTCTCTTTACATCATCATTCCACAATCGCTCCTCTTCCCTCCCGCACCCACTTTCCTGTAACCACAAACTTCTGCTGAACACTCTAACACTACATTTTTAAACCTACCCCATACCTCTTCGACCCCATTGCCTATGCTCTCATTAGCCATCTATCCTCCAATAGCTGTTTATATCTTACCCTAACTGCCTCCTCTTTTAGTTTATAAACCTTCACCTCTCTCTTCCCTGATACTTCTATTCTCCTTGTATCCCATCTACCTTTTACTCTCAGTGTAGCTACAACAGAAAGTGATCTGAGATATCTGTGGCCCCTCTATAAACATGTACATCCTGAAGTCTACTCAACAGTCTTTTATCTACCAATACATAATCCAACAAACTGCTGTCATTTCGCCCTACATCATATCTTGTATACTTATTTATCCTCTTTTTCTTAAAATATGTATTACCTATAACTAAACCCCTTTCTATACAAAGTTCAATCAAAGGGCTCCCATATCATTTACACCTGGCACCCCAAACTTACCTACCACACCCTCTCTAAAAGTTTCTCCTACTTTAGCATTCAGGTCCCCTACCACAATTATCTCTCACTTGGTTTTCAAAGACTCCTATACATTCACTTAACATCTCCCAAAATCTCTCTCTCTCCTCTGCATTCCTCTCTTCTCCAGGTGCATACACGCTTATTATGACCCACTTCTCGCATCCAACCTTTACTTTAATCCACATAATTCTTGAATTTACACATTCATATTCTCTTTTCTCCTTCCATAACTGATCATTCAACATTACTGCTACCCCTTCCTTTGCTCTAACTCTCTCAGATACTCCAGATTTAATCCCATTTATTTCCCCCCACTGAAACTCCCCTACCCCCTTCAGCTTTGTTTCGCTTAGGGCCAGGACATCCAACTTCTTTTCATTCATAACGTCAGCAATCATCTGTTTCTTGACATCCGCACTACATCCACGCACATTTAAGCATCCCAGTTTTATAAAGTTTTTCTTCTTCTCTTTTTTAGTAAATGTCTACAGGAGAAGGGGTTACTAGCCCATTGCTCCCGGCATTTTAGTCGCCTCATACGACACGCATGGCTTACGGAGGAAAGATTCTTTTCCACTTCCCCATGGACAATAGAAGAATTAAAGAAGAACAAGAGCTATTTAGAAAAGGGAGAAAAATCTAGATGTATGTATATATATATGCATGTGCGTGTCTGTGAAGTGTGACTAAAGTGTAAGTAGGAGTAGCAAGATATCCCTGTTATCTAGCGTGTTTATGAGACAGAAAAAGAAAACAGCAATCCTACCATCATGCAAAGCAGTTACAGGTTTCTGTTTCACAGTCATCTGGCAGGACGGTAGTACTTCCCTGGGTGGTTGCTGTCTACTAACCTACTACCTATTTATATATATATATATATATATATATATATATATATATATATATAATATATATTATATATATATTATATATATATTATAATATATTATATATATATAATTTCACTGATCGCTACTAGGTCCTCTCCTTCTCTGCTTCCTGAGCTTTGTCATACCTCTTCTTAAAACTATGTATGGTTCCTGCCTTCACTACTTCACTTGCTAGGCTATTCAACTTCCTGACGACTCTGTGACTGAAGAAATACTTCCTAACGTCCCTGTGACTCGTCTCAGTCTTCAGCTTCCAGTTGTGACTCCTTGTTTATGTGTCCCCTCTCTGGAACATCCTACCTCTGTCCACCTTGTCTATTCCCTGCAGTATCTAGTATGTCGTTATCATGTCTCCCCTGACCCTTCTGTCCTCCAGTGTCGTCAGTCCGATTTCCCTCAACCTTTCCTAGTACGACATTCCCCTGAGCTCTAGGACTAGCCTTGTTGCAAACCTTTGTACTTTCTCTAACTTCTTGACGTGCTTGACCAGGTGTGGGTTCCAGACTGGTGCTCCATACTCCAGTATGGGCCTAACATACACAGTGTACAGTGTCTTGAACGATTCCTTATTAAGGTATCGGAACGCTATTCTCAGGTTTGCCAGGCGCCCGTATGCTGCAGCAGTTATTTGGTTGATGTGTGCCTCCGGTGATGTGCTCGATGTTATTGTTACCCCAAGGTCTTTCTCCCTGAGTGAGGTCTGTAGTCTTTGTCCACCTAGCCTATACTCTGTCTGCGGTCTTCTTTGCCCCTCCCCAATCTTCATGACTTTGCATTTAGCAGGATTGAATTCGAGAAGCCAGTTTCTGGACCATATGTCCAGCCTGTCCAGGTCTCTTTGCAGTCCTGCCTCATCCTCATCCGATTTAATTCTTCTCATCAACTTCACATCATCTGCTAATAGGGACACTTCAGAGTCTATTCCTTCCATCATGTCGTTCGCGTATATCAAAAATAGCACTGGTCCTAGAACTGACCCCTGTGGAACCCCGCTCGTCGCCGGCGCCCACTGTGATACCTCTTCACGTACCATGACTCGCTGCTGCCCCCCTGTCAGGTATTCTCTGATCCATTGCAGTGCCCTCCCTGTTGTATGCGCCTGATCCTCCAGCTTCTGCACTAATCTCTTGTGGGGAACTGTGTCAAAGACCTTCCTGCAGTCTAGGAAAACGCAATCATCCCACCCCTCTCTCTCGTGTCTTACTTCTGTTACCTTGTCATAAAACTCCAGGAGGTTTGTAACACAGGATTTGCCTTCCATGAACCCATGCTGGTTTTCATTTACAATCTTGTTCCGTTCCAGGTGTTCCACCACTCTCTTCCTGATAATCTTCTCCATGATTTTTGCACACAATACATGTCAGAGACACAGGTCTGTAGTTTAGTGCCTCATTTCTCATTCCTTTCTTAAATATGGGGACTACATTTGCTGTCTTCCATTTCTCAGGTAGTTGCCCAGTTTCAAGGGATGTGTTGAAGATTGTGGTTAGGGGCACTCACAGCATCTCTGCTCCTTCTCTAAGGACCCCATGGGTCCTTAGAGAAGGAGCAGAGATGCTGTGAGTTTGAGGTATCAAGGTCACTTAACAGCTTCTGCACCTCCTCCTCGGTTGTTCGTATGTCATCCAACACTTGATGGTATATTCCCTCTTGATGTTCTCTTCTGTGCTGTCTTCCCACAGCCCTTCCTGTCTCTACTATAAAAACTTCCTTATATCTCCTGTTTAGCTTCTCACATACCTCCTGATCATTTCTTGTGAGTTCTCCACCTTCTGTCCTCAATCTGATCACCTGGTCTTTGACTGTTGTCTTCCTCCTGATGTGGCTATACAACAGTTTCGGGTCAGTCTTGATTTTCGCTGCTATGTCATTTTTATACTGTCGCTGGGCCTCCCTCCTTACCTGTGTATACTCGTTCCTGGCTCTGCGACTGATCTCCCTATTTTCATGTGTTCTCTGCCTTCTGTACTTTTTCCATTCTCTAATGCACTTTGTTTTTGCCTCCTTACACCGTCGGGTAAACCAGGGGCTCGTTCTGGTCTTCCCATTGTTTCTGTTACCCTTGGGAATAAACCTTTCCACTGCCTCCTTGCATTTTGTTGTTACATATTCCATCATTTCGTTTCCTGGCTTTCCTGCCAGTTCTCTGTCCCACGGAACCTCCTGCAGGAAGTTCAACCCTATGTAGTCCCTTGTTTTATAGTCAGGCTTTTCCCATTCAACTCCTGTTACTCTCTCCACTTGCAACTCTAGGATTGTTCAGTTGCCTTGGGGGTGTCGTGGCTGGAGTCCTTCTGCAGGTGTTTCTGGGGGGTGTGCTTGTCCTTCCATTTGATCCTGGATTATTCTGCTCTCCTTTTTCATTTCCTCCCATTTCTCCTTTCGTTTTTGAACTCTCTCTTTCATTGTCTTCCTTTCGTCCTGTGTTCTGTCTCGATCGAGGTACACACTCAGGAACTCCTGCTTGCCTCTCAGCCGTGCTTTCTCCTGCAGGATCATGGTTCGGGTTGATTCTGCCTTGAAAATTACTTTGAGAGGCCGATTCCTTTTCTTTGTGAACCACCCAATTCTCCGAAAATTTGCCACCTGGGTCATGTCCCCCTCGCCTATCACTTTCATGATATCTTCATCGCTTTTTTCTCCTCCTGCTTTCTTTCATCATAAGTTTTCCCTTTAGCTTCGTCTAGCCCATAGACAAACACGGATCTTTCCCTTTCCTCCTCCCACTGTGACTCCCATTGCATCCTCTGTGTTTTAGTTCCTTCCCATGGAGTGTTCCTTCCTTCAGTCCCTTGCCTAGTTATTGCCCCTATGCTTCTTGGTTTATCCTTCCTGCTCACCTGCTTCTGGCCCCCACAGGTAACTGGTAAGGTCCTTGCACATGTCCTAGTTCCTTCAATGTCTTCCAACCTCTCATTCTGTCCTAGTGTGCTCCCTGTCTTTGTTTTGGCCCCATGTGGGTTTGACAGGACCTCTGCATACAGTTTAGTTTCCATGCTTCCTTCAGACCTGTTGTCTGTGTTTGATGTAGCCATTGCCGATGCTACTTCTGTAATATCTTTGTCTCTGTGCTGTTTCAGATGTCTCAGCTCCTCTTCTAATCTCTCTATCTTGATTTCTGCTGCTGTGGCCTGTTGCTTCCACCTTCTGCATTCTGCTGCTAACCTCTCTTCCATCTTCCTTTCCAGCTCATCTAGTCACCTTCCCCAGTCTTCCTCCCTTTTTTTGAGCTCTACCTCCCATTTCATCCTCCCAGATTCGTCCTTGGAGCCCCTTGTCCTCAATCCTGGTTAGGGGGAGGGGAATAGATGGTTAGGAGAGGGGATGGATGGTTGTGGGGAGGGGGAGGATGGTTATTGGAGGGGTAGAGATACTTGGGGGAGGGGGTTAGAGGGTTTTTGAGGGAGAGAGGGGATGGATGGTTTATGGGGGAGGGGGAGGCTGGTTATTGGATGGAGGGAGGTAGTTGGGGGGGTTTAGACGGTTTGGGGAGGGGTTAGGTGGTTTGGGGGAGGGGTAGGTGGCTAAGGTGAGGTGGTTAGGGAAGGGGGGGAGGTGGTTAGGGGAGGGGGGGGGTACGGTTTGGGGTCAAGTGTTTGTGTCAAGTGGTGGAGGGTGTGTGGGTGTGTGTGTGTGTGTGTGTTGTGTGTGTGTGTGTGTGTATGTGCGTGTGTGTGCGTGTGTGTGTGTGGTGTGTGTGTGGGGTGTGGTGTGTGTGTGTGTGTGTGGTGTGTGTCAGTGGTGTGGTGGTGTGGTGTGTGTGTGTGGTGTGTGTGTGGGGTTTGTGTGTGTGTGTGGGTGTGTGTGTGTGGTGTGTGTGTGTGTGTGTGTGTGTGGGGTGTGTGTGTACTCACCTAGTTGTACTCACCTAGTTGAGGTTGCGGGGGACGAGTCCGAGCTCCTGGCCCACGCCTCTTCACTGATCGCTACTAGGTCACTCTCCCTGAGCCGTGAGCTTTATCATACCTCTGCTTAAAGCTATGTATGGATCCTGCCTCCACTACATCGCTTCCCAAACTATTCCACTTACTGACTACTCTGTGGCTGAAGAAATACTTCCTAACATCCCTGTGATTCATCTGTGTCTTCAACTTCCAACTGTGTCCCCTTGTTACTGTGTCCAATCTCTGGAACATCCTGTCTTTGTCCACCTTGTCAATTCCTCTCAGTATTTTGTATGTCGTTATCATGTCCCCCCTATCTCTCCTGTCCTCCAGTGTCGTCAGGTTGATTTCCCTTAACCTCTCCTCTGGGACTAGTCTTGTTGCAAACCTTTGCACTTTCTCTAGTTTCTTTACGTGCTTGGCTAGGTGTGGGTTCCAAACTGGTGCCGCATACTCCAATATGGGCCTAACGTACACGGTGTACAGGGTCCTGAATGATTCCTTATTAAGATGTCGGAATGCTGTTCTGAGGTTTGCTAGGCGCCCATATGCTGCAGCAGTTATTTGGTTGATGTGCGCTTCAGGAGATGTGCCTGGTGTTATACTCACCCCAAGATCTTTTTCCTTGAGTGAGGTTTTTTAGTCTCTGACCCCTAGACTGTTACTCCATCTGCGCTCTTCTTTGCCCTTCCCCAATCCTCATGACTTTGCACTTGGTGGGATTGAACTCCAGGAGCCAGTTGCTGGACCAGGTCTGCAGCCTGTCCAGATCCCTTTGTATTTCTTGCCGGGTCTTCGATCGAATGAACTCTTCTCATCAACTTCACGTCATCTGCAAAACAGTGACACCTCGGAGTTTATTCCTTCCGTCATGTCGTTCACAAATACCAGAAACAGCAATTGGTCCTAGGACTGACCCCTGTGGGACCCCGCTGGTCACAGGTGCCCACTCTGGACACCTCGCCTCGTACCATTACTCGCTGCTGTCTTCCTGACAAGTATTCCCTGATCCTTTTGCAGTGCCTTCCCTGTTATTCCTGCTTGGTCCTCCAGTTTTTGCACTAATCTCTTGTGTGGTACTGTGTCAAACGCCTTCTTGCAGTCAAAGAAAATGCAATCCACCCACCTCTCTCTCTCTTGTCTTACTGCTGTCACCATGTCATAGAACTCCAGTAGGTTTGTGACACAGGTTTCCGTCTTGAAACCATGTTGTCTGCTGGTGATGAGATCATCCTTTCTAGATGTTCCACCATTCTTCTCCTGACAATCTTTTCCATGATTTTGCATGCTATACATGTCATTTGACACTGGTCTGTAGTTTAGTGCTTCATGTCTGTCTCCTTTTATAAAGATTGGTACCACATTTGCTGTCTTCCATGCCTCAGGCAATCTCCCTGTTTCGATAGATGTATTGAATATTGTTGTTAGGGTACACATAGCGCCTCTGCCCCCTCTCTCAGGCCCCTGGAGAGATGTTATCTGGCCCCATTGCCTTTGAGGTATCTAGCTCACTCAGAAGCCTCTTCACTTCTTCCTCGGTTGTGTTTTCTGTGTCCAGCACATGGGGTGTACCCCACCTCTCCGTCTTTCTGGAGCCCCTTCTGTCTCCTCTGTGAACACTTCTTTGAATCTCTTGTTGAGTTCCTCACTTTACTTCACTGTCATTTCTTGTTGTCTCCCCTCCTTCCTTCCTTAGCCTGATTACCTGGTCCTTGACGGTTGTTTTCTTCCGATGTGGCTGTATAACAGCTTCGGGTCAGATTTGCTTTTGCTGCTATGTCGTTTTCATATTGACGTTGGGCCTCCCTTCTTATCTGTGCATATTCGTTTCTGGCTCTACGACTGCTCTCCTTATTCTCCTGGGTCGTTTGCCTTCTATATTTCTTCCATTCCCTAGCACACTTGGTTTTTGCCTCCTTGCATCTTTGAGTGAACCATGGGCTCATCCTGGCTTTTTCATTATTCCTGTTACCCTTGGGTACAAACCTCTCCTCAGCCTCCTTGCACATTGTGACTACATATTCCATCATCTCATTAACTGGTTTTCCCTGTCAGTTCTCTGTCCCATGAACCTCTTTCAGGAAGTTCCTCATTCCTGTGTAGTCCCCTTTCCTGTAGTTTGGTGCCATTCGTCCTTGCCTTCCTGCTTCCCCCTCCACTTGTAGCTCTACTGTGTATTAGAAGCTCAAAACCCACATGATCGCTGGCCCCAAGGGGTCTTTCATATGTGATGTCCTCAATATCTGCACTACTCAAGGTGAATACTAAGTCCAGTCTTGCTGGTTCATCCTCTCCTCTCTCTCTTGTAGTGTCCCTTACGTGTTGGTACATGAAGTTTTCCAGTACCACCTCCATCATCTTAGCCCTCCATGTATCTTGGCCCCCATGTGGCCCCAAGTTCTCCCATTTGATCTCCTTGTGGTTAAAGTCGCCATGATCAGGAGCTTTGCCCTGCATGTATGAGCTCTTCTGGCCACTGCAGCCAGTGTGTAAACCAAATCGCTCTATTGCTCTCGTCATACTCTTGCCTTGGCTCCTGCTGTTCTGTGGTGGGTTATACATCACTGAAATTTTATCACCTTGGGACCTCCAGAGTGAAGCGTTCCTACTATGCAATCACTTTCTTCTCCGCTGTCTCCTCTCTCCAGCTCTCAAAATTCCATCTGTGTTTGATCAGCAATGCCACTCCTCCCCCCCCTGTTCCTTCTGTCTTTCCTCAGGATCTGGTATCCCGTTGGAAGATGGCATCTGTTATCATACCTGTAAGCTTGGTTTCTGTGATTGCTATGATGTCTGGTGAGCCTCTTTGACTCTTTCGTGCCACCCCTCCCATTTGTTTGTTATTCCATCAGCGTTTGTGTACCATTAACCTTCAGTTTCCTTTCCAACACTGTGGTTTGGGGGGCCGGTGGGGGGGGGAGACCTGGTAGCAAAACTGTGGGATTTCTATGGTTGGGGGTTGGGTGGAAGCTGGGGGTATGGATTGTATTGTGTGTTGGGATGGTGTGATAGGTTGGGGGGTTTCTGAGGTAGTTGTGTGTGTGCTTGCTCTTGCTGCTCTGTTCTGCTCTGACTGACCTCTGCTGGTTCCATCCTTGTCTCCTTTCCTAGCTCCTTTCGCTTTTTGTCCTCTCCCTCAGCTGCTGTCTCTCTTTTGTGTTCGGTCTCTGTCTAGGAACACCTTCTTGTACTCTTCGAGCTTCTCAACCGTTTTTTTTTTTCTTGGAGGATCCTGTTCCACACTGTTTCTGTCCTGAGAATCAGCTTGATCGGTCGGTTTCCCCCCTTCAAGTACCCCCCTATTTCTGAAAATTTACAATCTCGTCCATGTCTTCTCCCCCTATTTCCGTGATGATTTTCTCAATCTCCTTTCTTTTCTTCCTGCCTTCTTCAGTGTGTGTCCTTTCCTCTCTCTCCCGAAGCCCTGGATAAACACTGATTTTGCCCTTTCCTCCCCCCCCTTGCCTCTCCCCCTGTGGGCTCTGGTTCCTGTCTGTATGTGGTCATTTTCTCCCTTGATTTTTCCAGTGGCTCTTGGTAGCATGGGTTTTGCCCCAGCATTCGACCCATCTTCCTCTCCATCTGCACCCAGCTGCTCTTCCCTTCCACTCCTGGCCTTCTTTGCAGGTGATAGGACCTTAGCATATTTCATATCTCCTTCCTTCCTGTTCAGCCTCTCAGCTTCGTATGGTGTCTTCTCTGGTCACTACCCCTGAGACTTGCTTCAGCCTGTTTACCTCAAATTCTAGGACCTTTACCCTGGCTACTGCAGTTCGACTTGTGCCTCCCAATTCTTCGTTTTCCTTCTCCAACCTCTTTTCCCATTTCACAGAGAGCTCTTTCTCCATTTTTTCAGAAAGCTCTCCTAATTTTCTCTCCCATTCTTGCTCTATCCTTTTCCCCTGCTCTTCCATCCATTCCTCCCTACCAGTTTCCATTGTCATCTGATCCCTGATTCCTGCAAGTCCCAATCATTTTTTTTTTTTTTTTTTTTTAGTAAAAGAGAAAGTGAAAAGAAAAAGGGGGAGAGAGTCAGAGAGAGGGGAGAAAAGAGAGGGGGGGAGGGTAGAAGAAGGGGAAAAGGGGGAAGAAAGTGAGAGGGGAGAGGGGGAAATGACAAAAGGGGAAAAGAGGGAGAGAGAGAGAAGAGGAAGAGAGAGAGAAAGAGAGGAAGAGAGAGGGGGGGAAAAGAAGAGGGAGAGGAGGGGAGAGGAGAGAGAGGAAGAGAGAAAGAGTGAGAGGAAGAGAGAGAGGAAGAGGGAGAGGAAGAGAGGATGAGAGAAAGGGGAGAGAGAGAGAGAGAGAGAGAGAGAGAGAGAGAAGGAGAGAGAGAGGAGAGAGAGAGGGGAGAGAGAGAGAGAGAGAAAAGAGAGGGAGAGGGGAAAAGAGAGGAGAGGAGAGGGAGAGAGGCGGGAGGGGGGGGGAAGGAAGGGTTAGAGGGTCACTTCACAGGAAGGTGTGAAATCCTGTATATGGGTGTGTGTGTGTCTGTATGTGTTTCTCACCTAGTTGTACTCACCTAGTTGAGGTTGCGGGGGTCGAGTCCGAGCTCCTGGCCCGCCTCTTCACTGATCGCTACTAGGTCACTCTCCCTGAGCCGTGAGCTTTATCATACCTCTGCTTAAAGCTATGTATAGATCCTGCCTCCACTACATCGCTTCCCAAACTATTCCACTTACTGACTACTCTGTGGCTGAAGAAATACTTCCTAACATCCCTGTGATTCATCTGTGTCTTCAGCTTCCCAAATGTTTTCCCTTGTTACTGTGTCCAATCTCTGGAACATCCTGTCTTTGTCCACCTTGTCAATTCCTCTCAGTATTTTGAATGTCGTTATCATGTCCCCCTATCTCTCCTGTCCCCCAGTGTCGTCAGGTTGATTTCCCTTAACCCCTCCCCGTAGGACATACCTCTTAGCTCTGGGACTAGTCTTGTTGCAAATTTTTTGCACTTTCTTTTAGTTTCTTCACGTGCTTGGCTAGGTGTGGGTTCCAAACTGGTGCCGCATACTCCAATATGGGGCTAACGTACACGGTGTACAGGGTCCCGAATGATTCCTTATTAAGATGTCGGAATGCTTTTCTGAGGTTTGCTAGGCGCCCATATGCTGCAGCAGTTATTTGGTTGATGTGCGCTTCAGGAGATGTGCCTGGTGTTATACTCACCCCAAGATCTTTTTCCTTGAGTGAGGGTTGTAGTCTCTGACCCCCTTAGACTGTACTCCGTCTGCGGCCTTCTTTGCCCTTCCCCCAAACTTCATGACTTTGCACTTGGGGGGATTGACCCCCAGGAGCCAAATTTCTGGACCAGGTCTGCAGCCCGTCCAGATCCCCTTTTTAGTTCTGCCTGGGCTTCGATCGAGTGAATTCTTTTTCATCAACTTCACGTCATCTGCAAACTGGGACACCTCAGAGTCTATTCCCTTTCCCTCAAAGTCGTTCACAAATACCAGAAACAGCACTGGTCCTAGGACTGACCCTGCGGGACCCCGCTGGTCCAGGTGCCCACTCTGACACCCCGCCACGTACCATGACTCGCTGCTGTCTTCCTGACAAGTATTCCCTGATCCATTGTAGTGCCTTTTCCCCGTTATCCCTGCTTTGGGCCTCCCGTTTTTGCCACCAATCTCTTGTGTGGAAACTGTGTCAAACGCCTTCTTGCAGTCCAAGAAAATGCCCAAACCACCCACCCCCCTCTCTCTTGTCTTACTGCTGTCACCATGTCATAGAACTCCAGTAGGTTTGTGACACAGGATTTTCCCGTCCCCGAAACCATGTTGTCTGCTGTTGATGAGATCATTCCTTTCTAGGTGTTCCACCACTCTTCTCCCGATAATCTTCTCCATGATTTTGCATATATACATGTCAGTGACACTGGTCTGTAGTTTAAAGCTTCATGTCTGTCTCCTTTTTTAAAGATTGGGATACATTTGCTGTCTTCCTGCCTCAGGCAATCTCCTGTTTTGATAGATGTATTGAATATTGTTGTTAGGGGTACACATAGCGCCCCTGCTCCCTCTCTCAATACCCATGGGGAGATGTTATCTGGCCCCATTGCCTTTGAGGTATCTAGCTCACTCAGAAGCCTCTTCACTTCTTCCTCGGTTGTGTGCACTGTGTCCAGCGCTTGGTGGTGTGCCCCACCTCTCCGTCTTTCTGGAGTCCCTTCTGTCTCGTCTGTGAACACCTCTTTGAATCTCTTGTTGAGTTCTTCACATACTTCACGGTCATTTCTTGTTGTTCTCTCCCCCTTCCTTCCTTAGCCTAAATTACCTGGTCCTTGACTGTTGTTTTCCTCCTGATGTGGCTGTACAACAGTTTCGGGTCAGATTTGGCTTTCGCTGCTATGTCATTTTCATATTGTCTTTGGGCCTCCCTTCTTATTTGTGCATATTCGTTTCTGGCTCTACGACTGTTCTCCTTATTCTCCTTGGTCCTTTGCCTTCTATATTTCTTCCATTCCCTAGCACACTTGGTTTTTGCCTCCCTGCACCTTTGGGTAAACCATGGGCTCATCCTGGCTTTTTCATTAATCCTGTTACCCTTGGGTACAAACCTCTCCTCAGCCTCCTTGCATTTTGTTGCTACATATGCTACATGTGTGTGTGTGTGTGTGTGTGTGTGTGTGTAGATGAAAGTGAAAAGTAAACATCGGAAGAAAACTTATATGGACTATATAATAATATAAAGAGGAGCACAGTTCTGTGGTTCAGCTGTCAGCTTGGCTGACTCAGCTGTCAGCCTGACTGACTATGCTGTCAGCCTGGCTGACTCAACCGTTGGCCTGGTTGACTCTGCTATCAGCCCGGTTGACTCTGCTGTTAGCCTTGCTGACTCTGCTGTCAGCCTCGCTGACTATGCTGTCAGTCCGGCTGACTCAGCAGTCAGCCAGGCCGACTCTGCTGTCACCCTGGTTGACTCAACTGTTAGCCTGATTGACTCTGCTGTCAGCCTGGCTGACTCAGCTGTCAGCCTAGCTGACTCTGCTGTTTTATCATTACTTTATCATAATTTTTTTTTGTCTACCGAGATGCATATTTTTCTTACTTTGACTTTAACATTTAAGATAATGTGAAACATCGGCTGTCTCCCACCAAGGCAGGGCCGCCTGAAAAATAAAATCTTTCATCATCATTCATTCCATCACTGTCTTGCCAGAGGCGTGCTTACACTACAGTTACAAAATTGCAACATTAACACCCCTCCTTCAGAGTGCTGACACTGTACTTCCCATCTCTAGGACTCAAGTCCGGTCTGCCGGTTTCCCTTACTCCCTTCATAAATATTACCTTGCTCACACTCCAACAGCACGTCAAATCCTAAAAAACATTTGTCTCCACTCACTCCTAACACGCTCACGCATGCTTGCTGGAAGTCCAAGCCCCTCACACACAAAACCTCCTTTACCCCTTCCCTCCAACCTTTCCTAGGCCGACCCCTACCCCGCCTTCCCTCCACTACAGATTTATACACACTCAAAGTCATTCTATTCCGTACCACCTCTCTTCAGCCCTCTGGGGTAACCTTACACCTCCTAGACGCCATACATTGATTGGAAACACTGAGGTCTGATCGGAGGAAGAGGAAGTTATCTCTAATTCCTTGGAACAAGAGCCCTACGCCAGCCTCGAGGATCCTCTCTCCCTTCCTACAAGTTAACCAATATAAGAAATGTAAATATCCAAATTCTGGAGATATTACATTAGATTTACGAATGAATGTAAACCATAACACAGGAAATACGAAAGAAATACAATGTTACCCAGATTGCAATAATATTCAGAGTTTTTTTTATATTTTATTTAAAAAACACAGTATACATGTATGGTATACATAAAACACAGTATACATGTATGGTATACATAAAACACAGTATACATGTATGGTATACATAAATATTCAGAGTTGAACTACTTGTTAATATGTGAGGTGATGTTCAGGTGAAGACGTAAGATGAACCACAGGTGAAGGTGTAAGGTGAACCACAGGTGAAGGTGTAAGGTGAACCACAGGTGAAGGTGTAAGGTGAACCACAGGTGAAGGTGTAAGGTGAACCACAGGTGAAGGTGTAAGGTGAACCACAGGTGAAGGTGTAAGGTGAACCACAGGTGAAGGTGAAAGGTGAACCACAGGTGAAGGTGTAAGTGAACCACAGGTGAAGGTGTAAGGTGAACCACAGGTGAAGGTGTAAGTGAACCACAGGTGAAGGTGTAAGGTGAACCACAGGTGAAGGTGTAAGGTGAACCACACGGGAAGGTGTAGGGTGAACCACAGGTGAAGGTGTAAGGTGAACCACAGGGGAAGGTGTAAGGTGAACCACAGGTGAAGGTGTAGGGTGAAACACAGGTGAAGGTGTAGGGTGAACCACAGGTGAAGGTGTAGGGTGAACCACAGGTGAAGGTTTAGGGTGAACCACATGTGAAGGTGCAGGGTGAACCACAGGTGAAGGTGCAGGGTGAACCACAGGTGAAGGTGTTTACCTGGAGTTTACCTGGAGAGTTCCGGGGGTCAACGCCCCCGCGGCCCGGTCTGTGACCAGGCCTCCTTAGGTCAGTGTCCCAGGATGCGACCCACACCAGTCGACTAACACCCAGGTACCCATTTTACTGATGGGGAACATAGACAACAGGTGGAAAGAAACACGTCCAATGTTTCTACTCTGGCTGGGAAGCGAACCCAGGCCCTCACCGTGTGAAGCGAGAGCGTTAACCACCAGGCCACAGGTGAAGGCCACAGGTGAAGGTGTAGGGTGAACCACAGGTGAAGGTGTAAGGTGAACCACAGGTGAAGGTGTAAGGTGAACCACAGGTGAAGGTGTAAGGTGAACCACAGGTGAAGGTGTAAGGTAAACCACAGGTGAAGGTGTAAGGTGAACCACAGGTGAAGGTGTAAGGTGAACCACAGGTGAAGGTGTAACAGATGTAAGGGTACCTTGCATGTCTTCTTATCTACTAAAAACTTACTAACTTCTCATATCTACATTAATATCTGTCTCTTCAATATTATTTCAAGTCACCCTTTCGTCCTCTTTTTATATCTCATCCCTTCACCACTCTTTAACTGCATGAAGGATATAGATATTTATCGACCTCCTTCCTTAATTCCTTCCTTCCTTCCTTCTTCCATTTCCTTCTCCCTCCAGAGTTCGTTGCCTTTTTTTTATCATTTCCTTTGCTGTGCCCTTTAATTAACTCCATCCTCCTCTTCCCTCTGGGTTGCGTGACTTTCCACAAGGATTCATTTTTTCTTCCTTTGCCTTTCCTTTTGTTTTCCCACCTCTTGCATTTTATTGAATCTCTACCTCACCCCTCCTTCCTTTCATCTCTTCTAGTTGCATCTTATCCCTGGCACTGTAACTTTTCTTCAACAGCTATAAGCCATCTCTCCTGAGTCATTCTTACCCACAATACTTTCAGAATTCCTTTCTCCGCTTCTATCTGAGAACTATAGTTTTCCCCCCCCGCAGTTTCTTCATTCATATATTTGAAGACATTCAACATCAGTTTCTTCTGCGTTCACAGATGTCCTGATTCTACCTCTTCAGACTCTCCCCCTCATTATTATTTATTTGGTCTCCCAAATGTTTCCTCTTTGAGCTTTCCCAGCCTGGTACAATAGCTTCGACTGTTTACAGAAAGCATTATGATACTTATAACTGATTTGGTCTATACTATGTGTGTATGTAAATACTTCCTTAAATCTCGTGATGAGCTCCTCACATACTTCTTGGTCGCTTGTTGTGAGTTCCCAACCCTCTTTCTTCAGCCTGATTACCTGGTCCTTGACTGTTGTCTTCCTCCTGATGGGGCTATACAGCAGTTTCGGGTCAGACTTGACTTTTGATGCTATGTTATTTTCCTTCTGTAGCTGGGACTCCCATCTTATCTGTGCATACTCGTTTCTGGTTCTTCGACTAATCTCTTTATTTTCCTGGGTCCTTCGCCTTCTGTACTTTTTCTCTAGTGCACTTAGTGTTTGCCTCCCTACACCCTTGGGTAAACCAAAGGCTCGTTCTGGTCTTCCCATTATTTCTGTTGCCCTTGGGAACAAACCTTTCCTCTGCTTCCTTGCATTTTGTTGTTATGTAGTCCATCATTTCGTTTACTGACTTTCCTACCAAATCTCTTTCTCCTTCAGGAAGTTCCTCATACGTGTGTAGTCCCCTCTTTTGTAGTTTGGCTTTTCCATTCTACTCCTGTTACCCTATCTACTTGTAATTCTACTATGTATTCAGAGCTAAGAACCATGTGATCACTGGCTCCAAGGGGCATTTCATATGTGATGTCCTCAATGTCCGAGCTACTCAGGGTGAACAAGAGGTTCAATCTTGCTGGTTCACCCTCCTTTCTCTCTCTGGTAGTGTCCCTAACGTGTTGATACATGAGGTTTTCCAGTTCCACATCCATCATCTTGGCACTCCACGTTTCTGGACCCCCATGTGGCTCCAGGTTTTCCCAGTCGATCTCCTTGTGGTTGAAATTGCTCATAACAGTAACTTTGCTCTGCTCGAGTGAGCTCTTCTTGCCACCTCAGCCAGTGTGTCCACCATTGCTCTGTTGTTCTCTTCGTATTCCTCTCTTGGCCTCCTGCAGTTCTGTGGTGGGTTATACATCACTGCAATGGCTACCTTATGTTCCCCAGACTGAACTGTACCTACTATGTAATCCCCTTTCTCCAATCTCGTCCATGCCTTCCATTTCCTCAAAACCCCACGGGTTTTTTTTAAACATGCAACCACCCC
>NW_026507704.1:0-16648 GCF_026875155.1 Cherax quadricarinatus
TTTATGATTGCTCATTGGGTTTTTTTATTTTTCCCTGAACCAATTGACAGGGGTTGGTTTGTTTGTTGCCCGTTAAAATGAATATAGTCTCCTGGCACGAGTTTCTCAAAGTTTTTGGGGATAGAAAGGGAATTTTTTAATTGGCCTATAGTTGTTTAAATCTGTAGGGTCACCCCTTTATATATTGGTGTAACCCTTGCCTTCAGAGTTTTTGGGGAAAAGTTGCTGTTTCTAGGACTTTTTAAAAAAAAGTAATGAGAAATGCAGAGGACATGGGCTCTTCTTTGTACAAAAAAGGGTTTGGGCCCCCAGAATAGACCCCCGAGTTTTTTTAATACTTTATAAACCTGTGCTTCCTGGGCTCGTTGGGAGAAATAAAGGGGAAGGGAAATTCCCAACTGGTGTCCCGGGTTTGGCCTTGGGGTCGTGGGATTTTATTGCAGATTAGGCCTATGGTTAAAAAGTCGTTTACTTGTTGCTTGCCCAGTGGGAGCAGTGGTGTTCATTAGGTTAGTTGGACATTATTTTCTTTTTTTTTTTCAGTTTGTGGCCCTTTAAACTGAGAGGTGCTTTCCGGGTTTTTTTAAAATTCTCCCTTTCAGTGGAATCTATATATTTATAGTTTTTTGGGCTTTTTTTAAACTTTGGTGGGGGATGATGAAAGTGTTTGAAACTCGGATTCCCCCCCCCCTTAAAAGGGCTTTTTTCATAGGGTTTCTTCAATGGGTTCAAAAGGGGGGGGGATTTTGGGACCATGGGACCAACCATTTTTTTGGGATCTTTTCGTTTTTATGGGGACTTTTTTTTGATGTTTAATTTGTTAAAAGAAAAATGTCTTCCGTCATAAATGCCATTGGGCCCGGGAAAATTCTGAGGCCAGTCAACAGTCTAAAAGGTCAGCTGTGAACTTCCTTATTTAGGGCCCATCAGGGGTCTAAATGAAACTTTGTTGTATTCAAGTGGTGGTTTACTAATTTTTTTGTAAAAGGGGAAGATAGGGTATGGCCTGTAGGCTATCTTAAATCCCTGATTTAAGGGGGGCAAGAAAATTTTGGTCCATATGGGGGTTATTATGGTTCACTTGTTTCAGGACCCTGGTTGGTTTTAAATTTTTATTGTTGGAATGAAAGTGTGTTGTTCTTTGTTAAAATTTTGGGGAAAGTTTGTGTGGGGTATCCTTAAAGGGAAACCCGATTTTTAATAGGCCTCTTAATTTTTTTAAACAGTAAAATTAGCAAAAATGTTTTCTCCAAAATTCATCCTAAAGCAAGTGGGCTAATACAAGAAAAAGGGTAATTTTTTTAGATTGCAAAAACCCCCCCCCCCAACTTGGTAGGGTCTGCATTTTTAAAATTGCTTGTATCCTGGTAAAAGGGTAGATATCAATTGGGGCCCCTGAAAAAGGGCCGGGTCTCTTAATAATAATGCGGGAGAAGGGGTCTTTAGTGTTTTAAAGGGGTGCCAGGGGGTCATCATAGTGTTTGTTAAGGACCTGATGTTGTAGTTAATTACTGATAAGACTTTTAGCATTGGGGTATAAAGGCATTTACTTTCCAATGGGTTTTTGAATTGTTCCCCAGATTATGGAGGTATAGATCGGGGTCAACGGAAAAATCATAAACTGGGTTTAAAATTTATGGTTTTTTTATATCCTGAGTTTTGGTTTATTTTAACTGAATCTTAGTGGTGGGAATTTGGAAAAAATTATAGCATAGAAATTTTGGCCCATGTAAAATATAGTCACAAAATACACAAAATGGATTTGGGTGTTGTCTAGGGTTTTGTGCTGGAAGCCAAAATTTAAAAGCTGGGTATAAAAATAATATAAAAATAAAAAAATTTAAAAAAATAGAAAAAGACTCTCACTTTGAAATTGCACAAAGGGCAAATGAATGACTTTGGTATAGCCCTATGTATTGAGCTAGAATGAGCAATAGTACAACTAGGTTTTTAATCTAAAAAGAGAAAATAAAAAATTAAAAATAGCACCAGACTCCCCAAGAAAAATTACACAAGGGGCTACAAAATTAAAATTTTGGTTTAAACAAAGTTGACTAAAAAGAGCTAAAAGTAAACTGATTTAATCTAATGATAAAAAAAAGGCACAAACTCTAAATTGAAATTTTGGCACTAATGTCTTATATAATTTGTTTACAAAAAATTAGAGTATAACTAGTTTTAAAAATTGGGAAAAGATAAAATATCCAAGTTGGGGTTTATAAAAAGAAAAAGAACAAAAAAAGTTGAAAAAAAAATATTATGAGGTTTTTGGAACAAATTTAAGCAAAAGATAGTTAAGGGCCTTGAACAATAAAATAATTGAAATATACACAAATTTGCACCCCAAAAATGGGCACTAAGATATGAAAAACAATCTTAGAGTGGGAACAAATAAATAAACTTTAAATATAAAAATACAAATTGAAATGGTCTTGCAATTGCACAGGGCCGGTAAGGTTTTGTTGACAAAAACGGGAGAAATAAAAAAATTTTTAAAATTTACAAAATAAATTCAAAAATTTTAAAAAGTACCAAAAGAAAAATAAGTAAAAAAAAACAAGGGAAGGATTTTGCATCATTGCATTGCCCCCTTTTCCCTAAACTCGGGGGCAAACTGCCCGCTCTTTACACAAACCTTCCTTAACCTTAAACCCGTTTTTTGATGTACCCCAACAGACATGAAAAATTAGTAAAACTTGCCAAAAATGGGATGGGGAGGATGGCTTCTCCCGCGGAAAAAAGGTTTACCTGTCCAACGGGAAAGTCGTCTGTGTTTTTCCAGGGACATAAAAGTAAAAATTAAAGTTTTTTGGAATTGGGCCCCCAAAAGGGGGGTTTGGCTTAGTCCCACCCTTTTCAACTTTTTTTAATTAATCCCTTTAAATTTAAAAAGCCACCCCTACCAGCCCCATCATTATAGTTTTTTTTTTGGGCTAAAGACATAATGTTTACAAACCACCGGATTCCCAACACCCAAAACATTTTTAAATTTCATGTACTAGCCCGTGTCGGGAAACCGGGGGTTTAATAATCCCAGGGAAAAAAAAAAAGGGAAACCAATGGGCTCCCCCCTCGGAGGGGCACAGTTCGCCCAAGACCCCAATTGATGAGGGGTTTCCTTTAGAATATGAAAAGCAGAAACAGGTATCTGGGCTTTTGATTTTCCACCATTTGGACCTTTTTGTAACGAGACTTTGTCGCCAAACAAAGAAAGGCGGGAAAAGCACTTGAGTTGTGGCGGGTTTTTAAACCCAGAAAACGGAGCTAATTTTAAAAATTTGTAAAAAGGGAAGTATCTTGCTTTATTAGATCATTAGTTGTTTATGCTGCCCCACTTTTTTGCACTCGTGCCCTAAACTGGAATTTGGGGGGCCCTGGAAAAACTGCAAAACAAAGGGCAATGAATCATCCAAAGGAGGGCCCCCCGTACTCCCAAAAATTTTTTAAAAAATCTAAAGAACTTAATATTTAAAAGCATTAGAGATCGTGTTACTGAAAAAAATTTCCTTACGGGTTTCAATATGCTTGGGCTTAGCCCTTTTAAAACCCCCTGCACAGAAGCCCCACAAATTTTTTCCTCAGAACGGGTTGCCCACCCTTTCCAATGGATCAAAAAAACTAAACCCAAACCTCCGCATAAATCGGGTTTCATTTTCTATATAAATTTAACAACAAAACTTTTTCCCCCCAGGGGATTTTTCCCCCCCATTTTCCCCCCAAAACCCCAAAACCTCCATTTCCCCCCCCAAAACCCCTTTTTAAACAAAAACCAAACTTCGTTTTGAAGCCAAACATGTCCCTTTAAAGCTGGTTTGAAAACCCTTAAAGTCACACAAAACCCGACTTTTTCCCCACAAATTATTTACGTTGAAGGTTCTTTTCACCAGCCCCACTGGGGGCAGCTGGTAGTGCTGCTGTTGTCACCCCAGAGGGGATGGCTCCTCATAAAAAAATTTGGGGGAACGCTTCAATAACGGGGCCCCTCTACCCTTCAAACAGAATTTTTCCCAAATTCCCCCTTGCACTAAAAAGTGTCCATGTATCTAAGGTTGACACTTAAAATTGAAACTAAATTCTCTGTCATCCTAAACCTCAACTCAAAAAATTTAAATTGTGGCATGCTTGTGTCAGAAAGCCAGACAAAGGAGGTAAGTTTGTGGACATGGAGCCCAAAAGGGGCACATCCCTGTGGTTTTCCATCTCACATTGGTTTTCGGGAATGCATGATGGGAACTGAAAAAATTGGCAAAGGGCCTTATCCTTTCAAAGAGGGGGTAGTTTACAATTTTGGGTTGTCAGTTAGCAGTTTGAGAACAAAAATACGAAAAAAAACTTCAATAAAACTTATTAAACTTAAAAATTAGGGAGATTGACACAAGTAAATTCCATCTATCACTTCCAAAAGCAGGGGGTTTGAAATCCGACAAGAAAGCAACTCTTGGATGTCACTACCCGGGCCCGGCTGGGTTACAAGTATCTAGGGCCGGTTTAAAAAAATCCCACCCCAGATGTAAAACCAAACAAAAAGAAAACTTTGCCAGATGGACAAAGGGCACCCCCCTTGCATAAATTATGTACTGGAGTGTGATAAAATTAAAAAAAATTTTAAGAAACAAGTCACCCCCAAAATTTAAAGGGAAATGGAAATTTTTTTTTAAACCACATGGTAAAATTAAAAGACCCATTTTTAAAGAAATACCCGGACTTTGCTACCCGGGGTTTAAAAATTTAAAATGCATTACCATGTGTGTGTGTGGGGGGGGGGGGGGGGGGGTGAATGTGCTGGGGTACTCCCCAAATTTTGTGGTTGCGGGGGTCGAGACTCAGTTTTTGGCCGCGCCCCCTTCACGGATTGCTATTAAAACCCCCTCCCCTCTCCTCTCTCTCTGTTTTCCTGAGCTTTATCATACCTCTTCTTAAAACTTTTGGAGGGTTTCCGGGCCTCCACTCCCTTTACTTGCTGGGGCTATCCACCCCCACAACTCAATGACTGAAGAAAAAACTTCCAACGTCTCTGTGCCTCGTCGGGTCTCGCCCCAAATTTTGACCCCTTTTTCCTTGCCCCTCTCGGAAAACATCCTATCCTGTCCACCTTATCTTTTCCCCCGCATTTAATTGAAAGTCGTTACCCATGTCTCCCCTCCCCTTTTTGCCCGTCCAGTGTCGTAAAGTCCGTTTTCCCCCCTAAACCCTTTTCCCCTCGTACGACAAATCCCCCGGGAGCTCGGGGAACTACCCTTTTTGGGAAAAACCTTTTGTATTTTTCCCTTTTTTAAACTTTTTGACTTTCTTGACCGGGTTTGGGGTTTTTCCCAAAGAACGGGTTCTGCATACTCCAGTAGGGGCCAACAATACATGTGTACAGTGCCCGGGAACTTTTCCTTTTTTAAAGGTATGGGAAAACGCTATTCTCAGTTTTTGGCCGGGCCCCCCGGATGCGCACCCGTTTTTTTGGGTTGATGTGTGCCCCCGGGTGACGTGTTTCGGTTTTTATGGTCACCCCGGGGTTTTTCCCCTGAGTGAGGTCTGTATTTTTTTGGCCCACCTACCCCCTAAAACTCTGTCGGGGCCCTTCTTTGCCCCCCCCAATTTTCATGCTTTGCTTTTGGGCAGGATTAAATTCGAGAAGCCAGTTTTTTTAGACCACATTTTCCACCCTGCCCCAGGCTTTTTGGGCAGTCCGGTTTCACCTAAACCGATTTGATTCTTCCATCAACTTCACATCATCTGCGAATAGGGACACTTCAAGTCTTTTCCCTTTCAATCATGTCTTTCACATATTAAAAAAATACACGGGTCCTAGAACTGCCCCCTGTGGGCCCCCCACTCGTAACAGCCCCACGGTGATACCTCTTAAACGTACCATGACTCGTTGTTTGCCTCCCTGTCAGGTTTTTCCCGACCCCGGGCAGTGCCCTCCCTTTTAAAACAGGGCGCCTGTCCCCAGCTTCTGCACTAATCTTTTGGGGGGAAAACTGGAAAAAGGCCTTTCCCTGGGGTTGGGAAAAACCCAAATTTCTTTTAAAACCCCCCCCCCTCTCTCGTGTCTTACTTCTTTTTACCTTGCCAAAAAAACCCGGGGAGGTTTGTGATACAAGATTTGCCTTCCATGAACCCCATGCGGGTTTTTCCATTTATAACCCTTTTTCCCGTTCCGGGTGTTCGCCCACCCCTCCTCCTGAAATTTTTCCCCCAAGACTTTGCCCACATTACATTTCAAAACACGGTCTGTAGTTTAGGGGCCCGTTTCTTTTTCCCTTTTCCCTTAAAATTTATTGGGACTAAAATTTGCTGTCTTTCCATTTCCCCGGGTTTTTTGCCAGTTTCAAGGGATGTTTTTGAAAATTTGGTTAGGGGAAAATGCACCATTTTCTGCTCCTTCTCAAGGGAACCCCTGGGGGTTTGTTGTCCGGCCCCATGGGCCTTTTTGGGGTATCAAGGCCCATTTAGCACTTTTTTCACCCCCTCCTGGGTTTGTTGGGAGTCTTTCCAAACTTGGGTGGTAAAACCCCTCTTAAAAGTTCCTTCGTACTGATTTTCCCAAAAGCCCTTCCGGGTCTCAAACTGAAAAAACTTCCTTAAATCTCCTTTTAGCTCCCACATATTCCCTTTGGTCATTTTTTTGTTTTCCCTTTAATCTGATCACCGGGTCTTTAAACCTGTTTCTTCCTCCTGATGGGCTATACAACATTTTGGGGCCCATCTTGATTTTCGATGCTATGCCCTTTTTCCATACTGTCCCCTGAGCCCCCACCCCCCTTTAAACCTGGGGCGTACTCTTTCCGGGTTTTTCTCAACTAAATCTCCCTATTTCGGGTGTTTTTCTTGCCTTCTGTATTTTTTTCCATTCTCTATTGCAGTTGTTTTTGCCCCCTTTACACTGTTGGGAAAAACCAGGGGCCTTTTCTGGTTTTCCCCATTGTTTCTGTTGCCCTTGGGAAAAAACCCTTTTTCCACTGCCTCCTTGCTTTTTGGGTTTTTTAAAAATTTTCCCATCATTTCTTTTTATGGTTTCCTCCCATTTCTCTGCCCCAAAGGGGCCCTCCTACAGGAAGTTCCCAACCCAATGTAGCCCCCCTTTTTTATAGTCAGGTTTTTCCCATTCAACTCCTGTTTCTTTTTTCCACTTGCAGCCTACTATATATTCAAAGCACTAAACCACATGGTTGCTAGCCCCCAGGGGACACTCATACATGTTTCCTAAAGGTCTGAATTTTCCCCAGGGTGAACACAAGGCCCCCAACCTTGTTTTTTTCATCCCCCCCCTCTCCCTCGGGAATGCCCCTTAAAAACTTGGTGCATGAGGTTTTCCAGCACCACCCATCACCCCCTTTGGCTCCCCAAATTTTTGGGGACCCCCATGTGGCCCCCAAAGGTTTTTCCCCAGTCAATCCCCCCGGGGTGGTTGAAACCCCCAAAAACCAAAAATTTTGCTCTGCTTGAGTGGGGCTCTTCTTGCCCCCTCGCAAGTGTGTCCACCTTTGCTCTGTTGCTCTCTTCACATTCCCTTTTGGCCTCCTGCAGTTGGTTTTATACATCACTGCAAGGCCCCACCTTGTTTTCCCCCCAAGACTGAAGTGTACCTACTAGTAGCCCCTTTTTTTTCCCCATCTCATCTATGCTTTCCATTTTTCTCAAATTTTTCCACCCCTTGTTTTTTAAACAAAAGCAACCCCCCCCCCACCTCCCCCTCTGCCCCTTCTATCTTTTCCCCCATGATCCCGGTATTTTGGTGGGAAGATTTCATTTGTTATTGTCCCCGGGGAAATTTTGTCTCTGTAATTTCTATGAGTCCCGGGGAAATTCTTTTTGATTCCCCTTTTTTTGCCATTCCTCTGTTATTCCCTTAAACCATCCCATTTGTGTTAAAAAAACCTCAACTTCTTTTTTCCCAATACGAACTGTGGCGGGGGGTGGGAACAGAGGGATCGGTGTGTGATGGTTGGATTGGATTGTTTATTTTCCTTTGGGGGGTCGTGGCGGGGGCCTTCTGCAGGGGGTTTTTTGGGGGGGGGGTTTCCCTTTTCCTTTCCCCTTGTTTTTTCCCTTTTTATTCTGCCCCTTTTTTCCTTTTCCCCCATTTCTCCCTTTTTAAATTTTTGAAATCTCTCTTTCATCGTCCCTTTCCCCCTTTTTTTCCTTGTTCTGTCTCGATCGAGGTACACAAATCAAGAACCCTCCTGCCTCTCAGCCCTGCCCTTTCCCCCTCCCGGAAAACATGGGTTTTGGGGTTTATTCTGCCTTGAAAAATTTACTTTGAGAGGCCAATTCCCTTTTTTCTTTAAACCACCCATTTCTCCGAAAAATTTTTCCACCCGGGTCATTTTTCCCCCCCGCCCCATCACCTTTTAGGGTACCTTCAATTGCTTTTTTATCCTCCGCTTTCCCTTTTCCCCATAAATTTTTTCCCCTTTAGCTTCGTCTAGGCCCCAAACAAACACTGATTCCTTTTTCCCCTTTTCCCCTCCCACTGTGACTTTCCCTTTTCACCTCTGATCTTTTTTAGTCCTTCCCGTGGAGTGTTTTTCCTTTCCTTTAGTCCCTTTCCTAAACTAGGCCCCTAAACCTCCCTTTTTTCTCCTTCCTCTCACCTTTTCCCGGGCCCCCCCAGGTGTCTGGGGAAAGTCCCTGCACATGCCTAGTTTCCTTCAATGTCTTCCAACCTCACATTTTGTCCTAGTGTCTCCCTTTTCTTTTTTTTTTGGGCCCCCTGTGGGTTTGACAGGGCCTCTGGGATACAAATTTGGGTTTTTCCCTGCCCCTTTAGACCCGTTTTTCTGTGTCTGATGTACCATTGCTGATGCTACCTCGTAATATCTTTTTTCTCTATGCTGTTTCAGATGTCCTCAGGGCCCCTTCTAACTCTTTATCTTGTTTTCTCTGTGTTTTGGCATGGTTTTCTTCCACCTTCTGCATTCTGCTTCTAACCTCTCTTCCATCATCCTTGGGCCCGCCCTCAACTCCTTCCCCAGTTTCCTCCCCCCTTTTTTTGGGGCTCTGCTTCCCCAAAAGGGCCTCCCCCCCCAATTTTGTCCTTTTGAGCCCCTTTTTCCCCAAACCTAGTTCTAGGTTTTCCCTTTCCCCCTTGCCCCCACAAAGGAAGGGGGGGGGGGGTTAGGGGGGGGGAATAGATGGTTGGGGGGGGAGGGGGTGGGGGTTATGGGGAGGGGAAGGGGGTTGGGGTTTTTGGAGGGGGAAGGTAGTTGGGGGGGAAATGGGTTAGATGGTTTTGGGGGGGGGGTAGTGGCTAGGTTGGGGGGTTAGGGAAGGGGGGAAAAGGGGGTTAGGGGAGGGGAGTACATGCTTTTTGAGAGAGAGGGGATGGGTGGGTTAAAAGGGGAGGGGGAGGGTTTGGGCATTGGGGGGGGAGGAAATTTTGGGGAAAGGGGGGTTTGATGGTATGGGGGGGGGTTTGATGGTTTGGGGAGGGGTAGGTGGCCCAAGGTGACGAGGTTTGGGAAGGGGGATAGGTGGGTTTGGGGGGGGAGGGCATGTTTTTTGTCAAGTTAAAAGTGCTTTTTGTTTGTTGTGGTTTTGGGGTTTGCATGCATGTGTGTGTGTGTGGGCTGGTGTGTGCACATGTGGGGTGTGTGTGTGTGTGTGTGGGGGGTGTGGGGTGTGTGTGTGTTTGTGTGTGGGGTGTGGGGTGGGTGGGGGTTGTGTGGGGTTGGGGGGGGGGTGTGTGTGGGGGTGGTGGGGGTGTGGTTTGGGTTTTGTGTGAGGGTTGTGGGGTGTGTGGGTGGGGGTGTGTGTGGGGGGTGTGTGGGTGTGTGGGGGGTGTGGGGGGGGGGTGGGTGGGTGGTGTGTGTGGGGGTGTTTTGTGTGGTGTGTGAGGGTGGGGTTTTTGTGGGGTGTGTGTGTGTGTGGGTGGGGCATCCTTGTGTGTATGCATATTAAATTTGGGACGCTCGTGTGCACATGTCCGCGTTGTCCCCTCTTTTAAAGCCCGGGTTTTTCCCCTTCAACTCCTGTTACCCCCTTCCACTTTCAAAACCCACTATGTATTTAAAGCACCCGAACCCGACGTGGTCGCTAGGGTCCTAAGGGGGCTCTCATACTTGATGTCCAATTCTGAAATGCCCCGGGGGAACACAAGGTCCCCAAACTTTCTGGTTCATCTGCCCTCTCCCTGGTAGTGTCCTTTTAAAATGTTTTTGCATGAGGTTTTCCAGCAAACCCCGTTGTGTGTTTTGTTGTGTGTGTTGGGGTGTGTGTTTTGGGGGGTTGTGTGTGTTGTGTGTTGTGTGGTGTTGGGGGTGTGTATTTTGTGGTTTTGGGGTGTGTGGGTGGGGTGTGAGTTGTGTTGTGTGTGGGGTGTGTAAATTGCCTAAATTTTGGAATTTTCAGGGGGTCCCAGACAGCTTTTTGGCCCGGCCCCCTTCACTGGTTTCTACTAGTTTTTCTCTTTTCCTTCTCCAAGGCCCTTTTTCATACCCGTCCCTTTAAAAATATGTATGGTTCCTGCCCCAAATACATCACTTTCCAACAATTCCACTTCCGACAACTCTATGACGAAGAAATACCCCCCAACATCCCTTTGGAAATCCCAGGAGCCCTTTAACTTCCAATTGTGTCCCCAAAACTTTTGGAAATCCTGCTTTTTCTACCCCGCAATTTCCCTTGGAGATTTTATATGTTTATTAACAGGGTCCCCGACCTTTCCCGCTTCCATGTCCGGTTTTGGGGAATTTTTCCCTTTTAAATTTTCATCATAGAAAAAATCCCCTTAGGGTCGGGACTAAAATTGTTTTCACTTTCCCCCAAATTTCCCTTATGTTTCCCTTTAAACAGGTTTGGGTTTTCCCAAAAATGGTGCTGCGTAAATGCAAAAATGGCCTGACGTATATGGGTGTACAGGTCTGAACGATTCCAACTGAGGGGATCGGAATCAAACTCAGGGTTTTGCTAGACACCCATGTGCTGCAAACATTATCTGACTGATCCACCTCAGGAGAAGTCTCCCGGGAAATTTTAAAATCACCACAAATTTTTTTTTCCCTTTGGGAGGGTTTTCAGCCTTTTTTGGGTACCTAGACTATACCAAACTGTGGCCTTCTTTTTCCGTTCCCCGACATTAGACTTTTTATTTGGCAGGGTTAAATTCAAGGAAACCAGTTGCTGAAACCAGGTTTAACCCCGTCCCCAGGTCTATTTGTAGTCCTGCCTGATCCTCAAAACCCAATTTAAATTTTTCTCATTAAAATTCCCATCAACTGCAAAAGGGGCATTCTGAGTAACCCTTTCCGTTATGTCATTCACATATAAACCCAAAAAAAGTACCGGTTTCCCCCGGGCTGGGCCCTTTTGTGGAACCCCACCTACACGGTGCCCAATGATGAACCCTCGCCATGTACCATAAAATCATTGTTGGCCCCCCCTGTCCGATTTTTCTCCCCATCCATGCAATGCCTTTCCTGTTTTTGCATGCCCAAAACCTCTAGTTTTTGCATTTTAAACCTCTTGTGAGGAACTGTTCCAAAAGGGCCCTTTTTGCAGTCCAAGAAAATGTTTGTCTACCAACCCCCCACCTCATGCTTACTTCTTGTTTCCCTTGTAATAAAAAAATCCAGTAGGGGTTTTTGACACAGGAATTTTCCCCTTCCCCTGAAATCTTGCTGGGTTTTCATTTATTTTGGGCCGGGCTTTCTAAAATGTTTCCCCCACTCTCCTCCATGATCTTCTCCTTGACTTTGCAATACTGTATATGTCCGTGACACAGGTCTATAGTTTTAAGCCTTTTTTCCGTTTCCAAATTTTTAAAAAAAAGGGGCCCACAATTTTCCCCTCTTCCATTTCTCAGGGATTGCCCAAATTTCCCAAAGGATGTTTTTGAAGATTTTGTTAAAGGGAAAACACAGCATCTCTGCTTTCCCCCTAAAGGGGGCCAGGAGAGATTTTTTTCTGGTCTCACCACCTTTTTTAAAGGGATCAAGTTTACACAGCAGCTTCTTTTATCCCTTTTCGGGTTTTTATTTATTTCATCCCGCACTTGTTAAGGGACCTCCCCATTTTTGAATTCCGGAAAAACCCCCTTTCCCCCCGTCTCCCCCTTGAATATTTCCCTTTTAAACCCGATGATGAGCCTCCTCACATTTCCCTTTTGGGGCGTTTTTTTGGGGAACTCCCCACCCCTTTCCCTTCCCCCCCAACCCCGATTTTTCCGGGGCCTTGAAAATGTTTTTTTCCCTTTCCCGGGTGGGGCTAAACAACACTTTTGGGTTTAGGCTTACTTTTGATGCTTTCATCTTTTCAAATGTCCCCGAGCCTCCCAAAAAGTTTTAAACCGTGCATATTCGTTTTCCCGACCCCCTTCCCCTAATCCCCTTTTTTTTTTCCTGGATTTCCTTTTTTCTTCCTTGGGACTTTTTTTTCCCTTCTCAAGGGCACTTAGTTTTTTCTTTCCCTACATCTTTGGTGAAACCAAAAGGGCTCGGTTTTGGTCTTCCCATTATTTTTGTTTTTCCCTTTGGGAAAAACACCTCTCCCTTTTGCCTCCTTTTCTTTTGTTTTTCAAATAGTCCATCATTTCGTTTACTGGGTTTTTCCCACCAATTCCTTTTCCCCCCACGAACGTCCCTTTTAGGGGTTCCTCATCAGGTGTAGTCCCCCCCTTTTTGTAGTTTGGTTCCCCATCCTGGTCCTGCTACCCCCCCCCCATTTTTTAGCTCAACTATGTAATCAAAGTGCAGAAAACCCCATGAAACCAACCTCCAAGGGGCCTTTTTACATAAATTCCCCCGATTGGGCCCAACTACTCACCTTTTGGAAAAAAATTTACCCGGAGAGAGTTCCGGGGGCAACGCCCCCGGGGCCCCGGTCTGTTTACCAGCCCCCCTGGTGGACCGACCCGATCAACCCCGGGTTTTTGCGCTGGCTGCCACGCAAACCAACGTAAAGCCCCCAGCCCGGCCTTTTATCCGGAACTGACTTTTGGTCTCAAGGGGAATACTAGTTTCCCGTCTTGCTGGATCATCCTCAAACCCCCTCTCTTTTATAGCTCTCACCATGTTATGCATGAGGGTTTTTCCCTACCACATCCATCATCTTTGGGTCTCCATTTTTTTTGGGACCCCCCCGGGGGTTCATTTTTTTCCCCCAAACCAAACTCCTTGTGATTGAAACACCCATAACTAGTAAAATTTGTTCCCCCACGTTTAGCTCTTTTTGGCCACCCCCGGCTAACGTGTCACCATTGCTCGTTGCTCCATCGTATTCTTTTTCTTGGGCCCCTACAGTTCTGTGGTGGGTTGACAAATTTTCAATTTTCCCCCTTAAAGGCCCTCAGACGGATTTGTTCCACTTTTGTAGTGCCTTTCACCCATTCCATCCATTCCTTTAATTTCCTCCAAAAAACCCCCACTGTTTTTAAAGAAACAGTGCAACCCTCCCTCCCCCTTTGCTTTCCCCCTATCTTTTCCCCGAAATTTATATTTCCCGGGTGGAAAGACTTGGGTTTTGGTTTTTCGTCCCCCCGTGGTTTCGTTTCTGTGAATGCTATTATGTCCCGGGATGTCTCCCTTTAATTTTTTCATGCCACTCCCCCACATTTATTTGTTTTTCCATTTTGCATTCCCCTAACAAAAAACTTCAAATTTTTTTCTAAAAAACCCGTGGTCTAGGGGGTTTCACTGGGGTTTGGAGAAGCAGGAAACAGATGAGAACTATAAGGGGGGTGGGAGTGAAGGGAATTTGGAAAAGAGGTGGGGGGGGGGGATTGGGGTGTTTTGAGTTTTGAATTTTTTGGAAAAGCATTGGGGGTTTGGGCCGGGGTTTTTAAAGGGGGTTCTGTAGGGGGGTTATGGGGAGGTTTTCAAAAAGAACTTTCCCCTGGAAATTGGGGGTTTTCTTTACCATCTCCATCTTTTCCCCTCTCCTTTTCCCCCTTTTATCTTTTTAACCCCCTCTTTCCCGTTTTTTCCCCTTTTTTTTTCCTTTATGTTTTTGTTCCCAGTGAGATACACCAATTTTGTTTTTCCGACAAAGCCCTTAGTCCCTTTCTTTTTCCGCAGGATCCTGTTTTGGGAAAAACCCAAACTGGCCCTTTAAAAAAACCCAAATTTTAAAAGGCTGGATTCCCTTTCCCCTTTTTCAAAATCCCCTGTTCTCCAAAAATTTTTTCCAGCTGGGTATGTCATCTTTTCCCCTTTTTGTTTCATGATGCTTTCAATTTGCCTTTTTTTTTTTTTCTTGTCTTTTTTTCTAAGTTTTTCCCCTTTTAAATTTTTGGGGTTTCCCTAAACAAAGACTATCTATCCCCTTTTATTAAACCCCGCTGCAATTTCCTATGTTTCCCCCGATTTGATTTAGTTGCCTCCAAACCCGCTTTCCTTTTTTTCAGTCTCTTCCCGTCCCCGTTGACCTTGGACCCAGTGGCGTCCCTATTTCCCTTTTTCAGTTTCCCTTTGGGGACTGATGTGGCTGTTAAAAGGGGCCCTTTCGTATAGCTTTTTTAAATTTTTTAAGTTTCCCCCCAATTGCTCCCGAGGGAAATTTTTTTCCCCTTTTTTCTCGGGGTCCAAAGATGGGCTTATAGGGGCCCCTCATACAGTTTCCCCTTTTTTATTCCCAAAAGTTCCCTTGTTTTTTGACTGAGGGAGAATTTCCCGATGCATGCCCACATAGCTCTTTAGTTCTTTGGGGTGTTTCAATTTTTCCCGTTCCTCTCTATTCTCTGTATTTTAGCCTTCTGCTGTGACTTGCATTTTTCAACTTTCCCGCTTTCGCGCTATCCCTCCTCTATTTTAAGCTAAGGTCTTCTAGCTTCCTTCCCCACTCATGTTCCCTTTTCATGGCTTTGCTACTCAATTTTCCTTCACAACTCTCCACCAGTCCCCTGGTTTTCCATTCTGCTCTGGGGAAACCCCATTTTTTTTGGGTTGCCACAGAATGAAAAACTATATTAGTGTGGTTTTTTTGTGGGGGTTTTTTGTCTGTGATTGGGGGGGGGGACGGAGGGAGGGAAAAAAGGGAACGGGAGACAGGAAAAAATGGGAGAAGGGGGGGAAGGGGGGAAAAAAGGAGGGAGTAGGGGAGAGAGAGGAGGGGAAAAAGCAAAGGGCAAGGAAGGGAGAGGTAAAAGGGGAAAAGAGAGAGAGGAGGGGCAGAAAAAGGGAGGTGAGAGAGAGAAAGAGGGGGGGATTCAGGGGGGAGGGGGAGAGAGATGGGGGGAGGGGCAGGGGGGGGAGAGTGGTGTGGGTCTGATATAGGAATTGTGGGTGTAACATTGTACTTCACCTAGTGACTAACCTATTGAGATTGCAGGGGTCCCATCCTAGCTCCTGGCCCCACCTACCCACTACATACCTCAACCCCCCAAAAGCTCATTGCAGTAATCCCCTTCCTTTAAAACTCTTTTTTAGAGCAAATGCCAAGAAGAAATTTTTTTGCCAGCGGTAGTAATTTAAATTACACAATTAATCACATGGATCTAAACAGGAGCTTCTGGCAGGGCTGCATCTGCTCTTGTTTCCACCCCCATTAAGAACGATAATAAATTTGTTTAGTTTGGCAAAGAATAAAAAACGGGCGTCACACGCAAACTAAATGTTTGGGAAACCTAATGCGCAAAACCCCAACCATACACTGACTTGACTTACATCATTCTGATTCTATGTCATCATTGAAGGCTCTTGGGTATATAAGACCCAACAAATCCATTGGGGAAGCCAGTATAAACCAAAAATTAGGGGCAAAGGAAAATTTAAAATTTTTTATGGGTCCCCAAAAACATGGGTTACTCCTTCAGATAAATTTTTATATGTTACCAAAAAGTACCAAAGGGAACGAAAAATAACTTTTGGGTTTAAAGTTCAGCTTAGGAATAATATTAGGAGAGAAGTAATAATTAAGATGATTGTTAAGGAAAGCATTAGAAGCCTGAAGATCTAAACCCACTATGATAACATAAAAGATAAGTATGTTTATGGAGCAATTTGCAAAGTGGGAAAAGACTGACTGATGTTGAGTGGCCAGGGTTTAGGTTTTTTACAAGTTTTTTGGCAGTTTGGGAGACACACAGAGATGATCAAAATAAAAGTAAATTATGTGATCGGCATAGGGGCACTCCTTGAACACTATGTGCTTATTTTCCACTTATTGAGGAATACAGAGAAAAACAGTAAATAACCTATACACATGTCAAATATCTATAAGAAAAAAGATACCAATAACTAAGCAAATTTCCTAAATTTTTTTGAACAGAAAGTGAACTATGATATGTAATATAAACCTATGTATTCCTGTTAACCCTTTGGGGCCTATTCCTAGGGCCTTTTTTTGTATCCACATGCTCTCGCGCTACCGTCCACAAAAGAATATGGGGTTTCACAATAAACTAGCCACTTCGGGGGCAAAATCTAAAATCTAACCAAGACCAAAAAAAAACGTTACTTTGTCAATCCAACCACCGATAAGAAGGGAAAAAAAATTTTATTAGAAACAATTATCCAACTTACGAGGTGATATAAAAAAGACCTGGAAAACCCTATCAGAATTCTGGGGAAAAAAAAAGATATCACACATGCGAAATAAAATCACAAAAATCAGATGAACCCCAATCCCACCAAAAGAAAAAAGCAAACAGACCAATGATTTTTTCTCCACTATAGGTCAAAACCTTGCAAAAAAATATCCCAAGCCCCCCCAAAAA
>NW_026507705.1:0-26244 GCF_026875155.1 Cherax quadricarinatus
CCCCTCAAATCCGCCGTCTCACCTTGGCGCTATTAAGGCCCCACCCTGCCCTTTCCCATCCATATTGTTTCAAATTTTGGGAACATGTCTTTTTAAAGATGAGGGGACTGACCACCTCAAAACTTTAAGGGGATGGACTGATTACATCGTCTTCAAGTCTCTACTGCTTCTGTCAACTTTTCTGTACTCGACTGAAGAAGCCTACTGTGTAGGCAAAAACGTTTCGAAATAAAGATACCTAACTGTTGCATATGTGTCTTACCTAACAATCTGTCGGTATTTTATACCATTTTAATGTTCAATTTTCTCTTTATTAATACCTATCTTCCACTTATACACTTCGATCAGGTCTCCCCTCATTCTTCGTCTAACAAGTGAATGTAACTTAAGAGTCTTCAATCTTTCTTCATAAGGAAGTTTCTAATGTTTATGTTTTTAATTTATTTCATCCTACGCTGAATGTTTTCTAACAAATTTTTATGTCCATTCTGTAATATGGAGACCAAAATTTGAGCTGCATAATCTAGGGGGAGGCCTTAGATGTATAAAGCTGCAGTATGACCCTGGACTTCTGTTGTTTTACATTCTTGATAAAAATCCCAGTAATCTATTTGCCTTATTACGTACGCTTAGGCATTGCTGTCTTGGTTTAAGGTTGCTGCTCCCCATAACCCCCAAGTCCTTTTCGCAACCCTGTAGGCTAATTTCTACATCATTTAACTTATAAGTGCTAGTGTTATGGACACTCCGAGCTTCAGAACCTTGCATTTATCTACATTGAACTGCATCTGCCACTTTTCTGACCAAAAAATATAGTTTGCTTAAATCCTTCTGAAGTTCCCTAACATCTACGTTTGAATCAATTATCCTCCCTATCTTTGTGTCATCGGCGAATTTGCTCATATCACTAGAAATTTCCCCTCATCAAGGTCATTGATATATATTATAAACAACAACGGGCCCAAGATGATCCCTGGGGAAAACGCCACTTGTTACAGATCCCCACTCGGATTTACCCCATTTATGGACACTCTCTGCTTCCTGTCTGTGAGCCATGACTCGATCCATGAGGGGCACTTTTCCCCCAATGCCATGAGCTGCCACTTTCTTAACAGTCGTTTTTTAGGTAAGACACATATCGCAACAGTTAGGTATCTTTATTTCGAAATACGTTTCGCCTACACATTAGGCTTCTTCAGTCGAGTACAGAAAGTTGTTAGAAGCAGAGATACTTGAAGGACGATGTAATCAGTCCATCACACTTACACTCTTTAACAGTCTTTGGTGAGGAAATCTATCAAAAGCTTACTAAAATCTAAGTAAATTATATCAACTCTTGTTACGTGGTTCAACAGGCCTCAAAAGCTTTAATGAAGAAAGTTAATTAAATTAGTTAGACAAGACGGCCTCTTGTGAATCCTTGCTGAGTATCATTAATACATGCTAGCTTTTCGAGATTGGCCTTCTTATAATTGAGCTATATTGACTAGTAATTTGCCTACATTTGATGTCAATCTTATGGGCGGTTTATTTGAACGGTATCGAACTAGTCCCCTGTTTTAAAAAAATAGAATTAAATTAGCCATCTTCCACAATATCAGTCTCTACAACTGTTTTGAAGACGATAAGATTTTAAAAAAATATTTGTTAATGGTTCACAGAGTTCCATTTTGACATTCCTTAAGAAACCATTGAAAAAACTCTTCAGGAACCCGGCGACTTATTTGCTTCAGTCTGTCTATCTGCTTCACAAAATCCATTTCACTAGTGACTGTGATGTTAATAATTTATCTTCTTCTAGCCCTCTATAAAAATTAATTTACTGGAATATCCGTTAGTGTCTTCCTGTGTAAAAAACTGAGAGAAATATTATTTAAAATCGAGCACATTTCATTCTCTTTGTAGTAAGATGCCATAGTTATTTTTAAGGGGTACTATCTTATCTCTAACTTTTGTTCTATAGACTTGGAAAAATCCCTTTTTGGTGTTAGTTTTATAAATCCCTAGCAATTTAATTTCATAGTCCCTTTAGCTTTTTCTTATTCCCATTTTAATGTCCCTCTAATGCAATTTACTGATTCACAAGCGTGACCCCTCACCTCTTTTGATACGCCTATTAAATTCCTTTCTTATGCCACTAGTAGATATTTGAGCCTATTATTCATCCATTTTTTGGGTATGTCTATTTGATCTAAACTTCTTTTACGGGATAAACGTTCTTTGAGCAGCATGTATAGGGTTCAGAAAACTGTCATATTGAATAGTTCTCATTCGTACTTAGTCAACAGATATGATAAGTGTTCTCTAAGCCCATAGTAATCTGCCCTTAGCGAAAATCTGGAACTGTTACTGAGTTATCGCTACTATCGTACTTCATTTCAATGCTAAATGTAATTGATTTGTGTCGCTTGACCCACAATTCCTCTGAAATTTCTAAATTATAACTGGGATTCATTGTTTTGCCCAGAAACTAAGTCTAGCAGGTTATTTCCCCTTGTAGGTTCTGTCACAAACTGCTTCAAATAAACAATCCTGAACTACTTTCTAAGAAGTGTATGATTCTAAATTCAGTTAAGAAAATTCAATCAATAGACTAAAGTTAAAGTCTTAGAATACTACATTATCGTGCCTTGTGGCATTAAACAATTTCCGTATAGTAGTCTCCCTTGGTCCCTATTATGTTTGGGGGACGGTATATCACTCTAAAATCAGTTTTTCATGTCCCTCTGTAAAATTTCTATCGTAACAGACTCTGTATGTGTTACTTCAGACTTATACACGTTTTTATGCAACAGTTCAAGCGAGCTCTCGGTCATACCAATGCCACCCCACACCCCTTCCGATACTTCTATCTACTTGGATCAATTTAAAACCCTGAATGTGAACAATTCCACAGGCACTTGTCCCGAACTTTTGAATAATACACGTTACAGTTTCGGCAAATACATCAATCGTTACATGCACTAGCAACTATTCTCAGCTCGTCCATCTTATTCCTAGCACTACGGCTATTAGCCATATTAAATTGAAAAGTCTCCTTTTCTTTACCCTTCTGTCATTTTGTTTTTCTACTAAACCTATTACTGTCCTATATCACCGGTTTTGTCACTGGCTTCTTCAATATCTACCCGCTCTGCTTATTACTAGTTCCCTTGTATCATATTATTAATACACTGGGACTTCACTGTTTTTCTGCCAAAACCCATACCCAATAACTATTCCCTAGTTTATATAGTCTTAACAGCTCCCTCAACGCAGTTGCAGTGCTCCCACATTTGATATCATTGCCATTTTTCAGACCAAGACATTAATTTGTCCAAATCGTCCTGGAGTTCATTGGATATCCTCCTCAGAGTGAATTATACGGGCCTATCTTTGTATCATCAGCCAAACTTACCTCATGTCACTCGTTAATCCCTTCATCAGTCTTATGTAAAATTATGAACCCAATAAAAAAAAAGAGAGGCCCAAAAACTGATCCTTGTGGAACGGCACTAGTGACTAATCCCCTTGCAGATTTCACTCCATTAAATGGTAACTCTCTGCTTTCTATTGGTAAGCCAGGCCTCAATCCCATTCTAGAAATAACTTTACCTTCCTATACCATGGAGCTGCCACTTTTATTAGAGGGTCTCTGTGAGGTTCTCTATCGAGACAAGAGGACCTCAAATGAAAGTTAAAGCTGACAAATGAAAACAGTCGCAGGGTTTCAGAAGGTGCTTCTTCAGTCTAAGAAAGGTTAGTAGTGGAGAAACTGAAATGAAACTTGTGAGAAAGCAGACCCAGACACCAATTTTTAAAAGTAGATGTGCACATGTTATATATCACTGTATAAATGAAATAAAAACATGCTCAAGATATTTACAAGCTATTATTTTTTCGAAACTGGCGATAATACTGGAGATGTGCGGTCACGAGGAGTGAAGGAGGTTAGGGTAGATTCTGAAGAAGTTTACGGGAGGCTGTTGATGGAAGTAGAGGAAGTGTTGATGGTTAGGTTTAAGGGGGTTAGTACGTGTGAAGAAAGTAAGAAGTTTAGGGAAAGTGGTAAAGTGAGTTAGAGAAAACGCTGATGTAAAGGAAAGGTGGTTAAAGTTAAGGAAAAATGAGGTGAAATTAAGGTAAAGTGAATCTGAGAAGTGCTGAAGGACGTTTAGGGAAGATGGTGTGAAGTGAGTTAGGGAAGTGTTGAAGTGGTGGTCAAGGAACAATTCTTCTTGTTCAGTGGGGCTGTGATGCCTTTGACTGCCAGCTACAATCAGGAGGGAGCTGGGTCAGTAACCTCGCTTCAATTTGGTTTGATAGTGGAAGTTTAAAGAAGGTGAACGGTTCTCCGTCAAACGCTGATGAAGAAATACTATATCATGGCAACAGATCATCAAATTAAATAAAACAAATATACTACAGGTACTCGTCTTCCACGCTACCACCACCCCCTCACTCACATGTGGTCTGTCAGTAAAGTCAGTAGTGGACCCTGTGTAGCCCTTTGTAACACTTCGCAGATAGGTAATCAGGCCTGCCATCTGAATTCCTTTAAATTCTCGCTCGTTAGAGCAAAGAAGCTGTGTCGACCACATGCGTGATTAGGCCTGCGGCGCCCGAAGCTTCAATGTTCACCTGAGGCCGACGGCCTAGGGCAGTTTAAAATCTGGCGCTTAGTTTGAGACGGGATGTTGGAGGCTGACCTGCTCCTTATGTAAGCCCCTGGTAATAAACGGCAGACTGGAAGATGCTTATTACTTCTTAATTTGGTGAACCCACCTGTCCATATAGGGGCATAAATAGGCCTATCATCCGCCTCAAGACACAGAAAGCAAAACAAACTAAACAAATAGTCATAATAATTAGAAAAGTTTTACAAAACAGGGACAAAAAAATACACACTGCTGATCAAAAGATGGCGTAACAAATGGTTAATTGTGTCGGACACTAAACACACCTTAAATATTTAGGTTGACTGAGATAGCAGGACAGAGCCGCTAACAAACTAATTACTAGATGTGTGACAAAGCAAAAGTGAATCGGAGAGTATTACAGAAATACTGGTAGCCCTTCTCCTCTAAACAGACATTTTATCTAACCTCTCTCTAAAGTAGCAAATACATTATTAGTTAATGAATCGCCCGGGCAACAGAAAAGGGAAATCATTAATCATCACCGATTCAAAACATTAATTCATACGCAGTTCTAGTATAAATCACGAAATAGCTCTGAATTTCAGTTGGCCCAAAAACAAACTCATTAAATCACAGCAAAGGAAAACTATTGCTTGGGTTGTTTTGTAATCATGGAATGTTGATTTTAAATAACAGGCCGTGTGTCTTTCGTGACCCGCGTTGGACATGCAAATTTGCACCATCCAAATTAGTATAATCCTTAACTTAACTAAAGGTTATGTCGTTTTGCTCCTGCAATACGACAGAAGCCTTAATATACCAACACAAATAAGATGATATTTACTAATATGTAAACAACAAGTGATTAACCAAAGTGCTCGCAAACTCTTGAAAGAAACAGGAGGTTCAATTCAGATGTGAATTAGCTAATATAATAGCTATCACACCATTCATACCCCCAAAGAATTTTTTTTTGACAGAAAGGAAAAAAGTTTGGCAAAAAAATGACAATGTACAGTCCCTTCGAAACACATTGAACCAGAAACAAAGTTTGGTGTTTGCCTCAGTGAACAAAATAAATATTTTCCCCCCCCCCCTTCCACACAAAAATAAAGGTGTAGAAATCCTATGTACTAAGATTCCATAGTGTTTGCTCGGACAAAAAATATTACATTAAGGTACATAACACCAAAAATTGGCGAATAAGGCATATGCACATCACCTAGGGCCTGGTTGATAGGCCCTCCGATGCCCCAGGGAGGTCTGGTATGGGAGCGAGCCGTAGGGAAGAGACATTCGAAACACATCAGGTAGATGCCGCACTTCGTTGTAGAAGTTTTTTTTTTAGTCTTAATACTGTGGTGAATGTTATACTGGTGATTAGTGGAGAAGTGTTGAAGAAATTTTAAGGTTTGTTCAGTCTCTAAGCCTCGATGTTATCTAAAACAGAGGTATGACTGTGGAGATTCTGTACTGGAGCAGAGAGAGAGCAGCAGCAGTTGGAAATGTCAGCATTACAAAATGGGTGGGACCACTAGAATGACTAGATGATGATCATGCCCATAAGGTGAGCCTTAAAGCTAAGCGACTAACACTTTGTAGTTTCCTCTTCATTTATTCTACTGGTATCAGTATATAATAACCTCGTATTAGAATGAACAATATACCTAAGTAAGTAGAAAGACATCCAGATGTTGCCACAAGTGTTTTATTCATCATAATTGTTGGTAATGTATACCAAAAATGTGCGCTGTATGATCTTTGGAGGATATTAGCGCTTAGTTTATAATTATAATAAAAATAATACAACTACGTAATGATGTAGCGGCCATTTGGACTAAGTGCGACTGGCATCAACAGCCTGGTTCAACAAGGCCGTCAACCGGAGGCCTGGTTTGGGACTGAGCCGAAGGGGACCTGTGGGACTCTTGAATTGTGTTCAGGCAATTTTTTCAACAAGAGCATTTGCCAGCACCAGCACCCCATTAAAGGTGTAGAGGGAATAAAAGAGGTTGAGTGAAGGCTACAACAATCATTGCCCTCCAGGTTTATGATGTATCACCATCCCCATTCACAGCCTTGTTTTTCCTTCTACCTGGCTTGTTATGTGGGATTCACACAGTGCCTATAAGCAGGGTGACGGGGTTTACTGTGAGTGCGCTCATATGATACATATTTATGGTTACACGAGTAATGCAGCGCTCGTAGTCCCATCTTCATTATAATTTGATTTTAACCTTTTTTTTTTTTTCCTCTTGTCGGTTGCTATATAACACAGTCGACTAACCACGGTAGCCTACCTAGTACTACTAGGTAACAAGGGCTGAAGTGCAAGGATACACACCTGTGAACCCGTTTCCCGGGGTTCGTTCTACTTCGCAGACTAATATTGAAGTCAGGTTCCTACTGACCACTGGTCAACAAAAAACGTTAGTGGCAGTGTCCCGCCCATCCCATACAGCATCTCAATCCGGCTGATAAGGGTATTTTCATGGAGATACTGATCAAGTTCTCTCATGAAACCCTGGACTAGAATCGGGGTGCTCTGAAATTGTACATACACAAAAGTGCGCTATCCGTTGAACCACTTCTTGTATGCAACATCCAGAGCGTAAACTACTGCTACTTCAAGGATATGAAATATACATTGATGACTATTAAGGAAATGATTAAATGAGACTGAAGTTGCAATATGACTCTGCTTCAGTCTTCAGATCGAAAAGACCCTAATGAATTTTCTATGAAGAGATTCAAAACACTACCGACATTTCCATGAAGCCATTAACAAAATGCCCATCTATTCTGCTTTCAGGCCAACACTCGTGGGAATTCTTTCAGAATTGTAAGATGCCACATGACATAGAGGGTGCGCATCTCACAGTCGTTAGAAACCAAAGGTATGCCCAGGCTTCACAAAGAAAGCAGTATGGGCGACAAACTATAGACCAATATTGATCAGACAAGGTTATCAAAATCATTGAATTGGTCCTAAGAAGCAGAGTACCAATAACTGAATGATAATTGCCAGGATGCTTCTGCCTTTCATTACTGCCAGACCATTACACATTATATTATTATTTATAATCAAAAAAAAGAAGCGCTAAGCCATAAGGACTATACAGGCAGGAACATTACACCAGCTTAGATGCACTTTTAAGATAAGCTAATGCTGGAATGTGTAGTGACCATAATGATCATGATAGCGCACAAAATGCGTGGAAAAGAAATAAGTACAACAGCGGCCAGATGGAATATTTATCTTCTGTTCCTCAAACGCACAAATACTCACCCCACTTGTTTCTCACTCTTATATCCGACATGTACAAGGTATATAAAACCACAATTTGAAAATCGTATTCCAGTTGCCAGTCACCAGGCTGTGAGGATATGAGGACAGCGCGGCTACATTAGCACACAGTCTGGTAGCCACGCAAGCCTGGCCCACGGGCCAGCTGCGGGAGTAGGAAAACTCTTGAAACCCATCAAAGGTGCCCTTTTCAAGCAGGTGGCCCGATTGACCCTCTTAACCAACACAGGCCTGTTGATCTGGCACCTGAGGTAGTAGTTCAGTTTCCTGTAAGTGACTTACACACTTGTCCCTGCAACATGTCTGATATTTGCTGACAGCACGATGTACAGTCTTGATGAATCATTGGATGTCGAAACCCCACCCAAAGCTGGATCTGCTTTAGGGTTTTCTTTTGTAAAATGTTGTCACATTACTTCCATTTGAATCCTTCAACAAGGTCATACCAATTTTTTTAATATTTCCTAGTAACCTCTGGGTATACAGTTTTCTTGCTAACAGCTGTGTTTTTTTTGTTACCCTCCCCAAAGGATGGCCTGGATCAATTAGGCTGTTGGTGCAAGCTCCATAGTCGCTTAAGAGACTAGTCCAGTTCTCCTCTTGAAGTTGCGGTCAGGAAGGTTTTAGTAATCCACCTTAAGTATGAGGGAGGACGTTGGAGTCTTGGTCCCTATTCACTTACTATTGTTCCTCACTGCACCTCTGCTTTTTCACTGGGGTATTTTGCACGTCTTTCAAGCCTCTTGTCTCATGCGGGATGGACTGTGTGTGTAGGTTTGGGGATAACTAATACTTTTAGTATTTCCCAGGTGTAGATTATAATGCTCTTGTATCCTTGTGACTCCCACATTTTCCCCTCAATTTACAACAGTGGGTTCTCTTGTCCCTGTTGAAGTTATAAGAAAATCTCATTTTATTCTTTCTTATCTTTGCATATGAAAGAATATTTTTATTTATAGTTTGCTAGTGTAGCACAAGAGTTTATCCACTTTCATTTAAAGTTATGATTTTCCGAAGACTATTTTTAGTAACATCTTACAACTCTTCTCTCTCTGATGCTTTTATATATATATTCAGTCTATTATCTTCATGTGTCCTGATGCACACTCCACCTGGTCATTAGTCATTTATCAATATTAATCTTCCATCCTCCAACGTTCGCTCCATTTGTTTAACTATTGAAATCATCCTATGGGAACATCATAAATTATATTCTTTTTTAACTAAGATTTCTGGTTCGTCCTTAATATATTCATCCATTTATTTATTCCTTTAGTAAGTAATTTATATCACTCATAAACATTTTGGTCCAAGTACTGATCCTTGCGCGACCCCATGGTAGATCTTCAAACGAGTCATTTTTTCTTATTATATCTGGACTTATTTTCTCTCAATCATGAGTCTCTCAATACAACTGGAATAATTTGCCTTTTGTTCATCTATATTTTCAGTTTTAAAATTTGCCTTCCAAAAGCAACTCTGCAAAAATGTTCTTAAAAGTTGACCCTCAACGCAATCACCGGCTACCATTTTTTTTTCTTACGCTATTTCCATGACTGATATAATAGTTCCACAGGATGTGATATACGTGAAATCTGTGCGAAGTTGCGGTGTGATAGCTCGTTATGTGTGTGGTGTGTGTGTGTGTGTGTTTTTGTTGTGTGGTGTGTGTGGTGTGTGTGTGTGTGTACTCACCTAATTGTGGTTGCAGGGATTGATTCATAGCTCCTGGGCCCCGACTTTTTACTGGGTGCTACTCGGTCACTCCAGCTCCGTGAGCATTTTCTTACCTCTTCTTAAAGCTATTTATGGATCCTACTTCCATCTCCCTCTCCAGATTATTTCCACTTCCTGACAACTGTGACTGAATACTTTCTAACATCCCCTGTGATAATCTGAGTCTTCAACTTCCAACTTTGACCCTTGTTGGTGTGTGTGTGTGTACTCACTAGGTGTGGCTGCTGGATCGAGTCACAGCTCCTGGCCACGCCTCTTCCAATGGTTGCTACTAGATCACTCTTCCGCTCATGAGCTTTATCATACCTCTTTCTTCATGTTATATATGGATTCTGACTCCAATACATTATTCACAGACTATTCCACTTCTGAAAACTCTGTGCTTGAAAAAAATACTTCCTAACATCCCTGTGATACATGCTGAGTACTTTAACTTTCAATTGTGGACCCCTTGTTGCTGTGTTCCATCTCTGGAAACATCCTGTATCTGTCACCTAGTCGATTCTCTTAGTTTTTATTGTAGTTGTCATATCATGTGTGTGTGTGTCATTACAATTTTCTTTTTTAACAAAATTTGATACTTCAGGTAAGTGGTGCCAAACAGATGACCGAACTTCTCGGAGGAGTAGTGATCCTAAAAGTAGTGAAATGTAGCTTTGAAATTCAGTATCCCGGAGAGAGGTCATTACATTATATAAGCATTATACTTGACTGCCTCGTTTTTGAGGCAGTAAACACCTGTACTTTGCGTTCAACCTGAGGCAGTAAACACCATGCATAGCGATCAATGTGACAGTAAAAACCAAAAAACATAGCGATCAACTGAGGCAGTAAACAACAGCACTAGCGATCAAATGAAACAGTGAAACACCAAGCACTAACGATAAACTGGAGGCAGTAAAGCACCAGCACTAATGATCAACTGTAGCAGTAAACATCCAGCACTAGTTATTCAACTAAGGCAGTAAAAAACCAGCACTTGCGATTCAATTGAGGCAGTAAACACCCAGCACTAGTGATTCAACTGAGGCAGTTAAACGCCAGCACTAGCGATCAATTGAGGCAGTAATCACAAGCACTAGTGTGATCAACTGAGGCAGTAAACAACAGCGCCAACGATCAGGCCGAGGCAATAAACACTAGTACAACGGTCAGCTGAGACAGTAAACATCAGCACTTAGCGTATCAAATGAAGCAGTAAACCCAGCGCCAACGATCAGCGAGGCAATTAAAACACTAGTACCCACGGTTCAGCTGAGACAGAAACATCAGCATAGCGATCAACTGGAGGCAGTAAACCCAGCACTGTGTAACTGTGACAGTGAACACCTGCATAGTGATATTCTAAGCAGTAAAACACCAGGCACTAGCGATCAACTGAGACAGTAAACACCAAGCACTAAGCGATCAACTGAGGCAGTAAGCACCAGCACTAGTGATCAAATGAGGCAGTAAACACCAAGACACCACGATCAGCCGAGGCAATAAACACTAGTACCAACGGTTCAGCTGTGGCTGTTAAACTACAGCACTAACGCATCAGCCGAGGCAGTCAAACAAAGCAAAAGTTCAACTAAGATAGTAAGACAACAGGCATTCATAACCCATCTCATAATGACATGATGGTCTGGTCACTTACATACTGTGACTATAATTTCTAAATATGCTTGCCTGGTCCCATTGGACATCAATATTATATACTTCATAACTTACTGTCTCAGGCTGACCTGCAGGGCGGTCGATGGTGCTCTTCTGATTAGTTGACATCTTGAGAATTTACTCTGAGTCATAGAATGGTGTCGGTTACTCAATTACATATGCGCTGTACTCAAATACACTATGCGCTGGTGTTATTCCAGGGGTACTCGCTCCACTGCTCGGTCCGACAACCATGCTATCCTGGTTAACAGCTAATCAGTTAGGGCTGTTGGTGTTAGAAAACCATTTCATGGCTTTTCATCGTTGGCCCACACCAAGGCTGATCGGGGAATGAGAATTGCGCCTGTTGAAAATGTACCGAAAAAATATGAAGTTCGGTGTCTGATCAGTAGGATTAAACGCTGTTCTGATAGAGGCGGGGAATGAAGGTGTGAGCGTGGCGGGCAGGTATGTGATCTGAAGTGGCTCGTAGTTATTGTGATTTGGGATTACTACTTGCAATCGTCTGTTGAGTTGTCTATCATATATCGTGCACAGTGACCGGAAATGGATAAATACTGTAAGCAAAGTCCGAAACTTTCGTGATTCATTTACCACATTTTCAAGGAATACAGTTGTCAGTGTCCCACTGAATGTGTATATTAGTAGTGGAAGTGTTGGTGTATTTGTACCCATAAAAGAACACTCATCATAACAGCTATCTGGTAGTGTGGAGTTATAGGAAGGATTGCAGGAGGCTTAGGATCAAGACACTAATGTTGGTTAAACGGTTCACTTTTGTAAGCATGTAAAATTGTATCTTATATTCACTATTCGCTTTTGTGTATCATAAGCAAAAAATTTACATATTATTTGCTTTTAATTTCAGGTAATTAAGTTTCATTATGTCATTATAACAAATGAGGGGGGCGAAATATTGAAATATATTTTAAATTATTGTTGGCATTCGTTGCTTTGTTTGCGGGGGTAATCGAGACTTCGGATAACTGAAGTACACTAATTAAACTGATTAGAGAATTAACACAATTACACAGCTATTTAAAATATACGTTGGTGCCCGGGGTCAGAATAGACCTTAACGCGTCGGCTGCTACTAGCAAGACGACTGAGGTAGACAAAGGCCCTTAATTATAATACTTATCTACAGAGAGGATGGGCATGGCTGTAAGATTTCAGCTCCAAGCCATAATTTATTATTCCTTAATTTTCACTCTGCTACTGCTTGCATTAAAATAATGAATCCTTATTTTAATTAGCAGGTGCAATTTTTTTAATTATTATTCGTAAATAGTGCGATTGGTGGTTGTTACTTGGAAGGCGGTGGTGGTGCTGCTTGCTGTTAAGTAGTACTTACTCATAATACTAAAATTATATTAATAACCATGGATATAATATAATAATAATAATAATAATGTAAATGCCTTGTTGAAGCCAAGTTGTGGGTCTAGATAAAGAATTCGAATATTTCAACAGCGGTTACTATTGCTGTTACTGACGCTTGAGTAAATTGCACTTCCTTGATAAACTTGAGAAAAGCAATTAGCCTATATTCAAACACAATCTGGAATTTCAGCAAATCTGGGTGAAGCGAGAATTTTTAAGAGTAACGATTGTTTAAAAAATTAAAATAAGAAGTTGTATATATTATTCAATAAAGATTAGTAGGGTACTTGGTTTTAATATATATATTATATATATTTATATTTATATATATATATATATATATTTATTATTTATATTTATCTATATATATATTTATATATATGTCGTGCCGAATAGGCAGAATTTGCGATCTTGGCTTAAATAGCTACGTTCATCTTGCCATATTGGACAAGTGAAAATTGTGTTATGCAATATTTTCGCCAAAATCATTCTGAACCTAACGAAATAAATATATTTTCACTGTTGTTTGTTTAGTATTATATTTCTGTAAACAAAGCTAAAATTTTTTTAGTTGGGTTAGGATAAAATAAATTGCTCTTGTTATATTGGGTTAGGTAAGTTTTCTAAGATTCTTTTTGGTGCATAATAAAAATGTTTTACATTACATTAATGAAAAAAAATATATCTTTAAACGTATAGAGAAAATTTTAGAAAGGACTTAATTTTAATTGGAGTTCTTGACTATTTGACCTGTTTTAATATTCGGCACGGACACACCACACCACATATATATTTTATATATATATATATATTTAATTTTTATTTATATAATATATATATATATAATGTTATATATATTGGGGTCCACCTATGGTGTAAATTGTGGACCCATAGGCCCAAGAAATGGATAATAAAAATGGCTTCAATGAAGAACATTTGGATTTCTTCCTAAAGCCGTTTGAATATTCCACTTCCTCTAACCACACTAATCTTTTCATTCTTTTTTATAATTAGATATATTTTTTATATAATATGGTACAGAAGATTTAAGAGATACTGATGATACAAAGATGGACATTTTACAGTACATGAGGTGCGAGAGAGACACTGTCTACGTTCATAATGTTACGTGTTTGTCACTGTTATTATATGCGAAAATCTCATCCTGCTCCTCAGAGCTGGGGGCGTGTGCCCAATATACAGCAGGCATTACCCCTCTGAACAGCAAGCGCTGAGGTCGCTAGAACAGAAAACTAGCTGCCCTGGGATCTAGTTACCCTGATGAGTTTTTGCCCTAACTCCTTAAGGAACTGAGATGTACTCTTTCCCCATGAGCAAGGGTCTCTGAGCCTATGGAAACAAACATAATGAGGGGCAAGTTCTCCATATTTTCTGACTTTTGGGACTCCTTAAAGCTGGCGGCCTGACCCCTCTTCCTCCTGGTGTATTGGAGATAGGTATCAGCCATGACAAGGTAGATGCACATGTGTAGCTCACACCACTTGCTTACGTCTGTCCAGGCTTGAAGTGGTGAATACCATCTGGGACGCTTCTGGGCTGCCATCAGATCTGCCAAGTTTGGGGTGGCTCCCTTACTGCTGGGCATCGGCTGTTGTGAGGCTATCTTGATAATGTTATTAACCTCCTCGTGTCTTGCAATCTTTCCCTCGGATTTACGGCCAACAAGAACTGGTACCCGAATCGGTCTGTCGGCTTCACTGCCACAAATTACTCTCTGTGTCGGCGAGAATAGGGGGCGGCAGTCAAAGGGCCAACACCAATTAGGATGGTCTGTGGGTCAAGGGCGTGTCTCAATGGTGGAGTTGGAACTGCCAACAGAAAGTCCCCTGCATGAGGGGAGCTCTCACTGCCAGGAGGAAAGGCTCTATCTTCCCTGCACACACTGAACTTTGTTTGTAAGCTTTTTTCTCTCTACTGGGCCATCCCATTGCGACTGTTTGTTAGTTGTTGGTTGGAGCAGGTCTGGTTTCGAGACCGTTAGATTTATCCAGATCATGGCTCGTCAATGACTTTTGGGTCTGGACTACAAATATGTCCTATGACTGCTCAGGGAGAATCGCTGCTAACAAGCCTCTGGATGCAACGCATGAGGGACAGAAAAGTAGGTTGCGCGATCTGCGATGACTTGCGGTCACAATGCCTCCCTAGGTTCTGAATGGAAGAGTAGCTTGGTATCCACGACCTTCATTTAGTGTATGGTTAAGTACGCTTTCGTTTAAATTTAATATATATATATATATATATATATATATATATATATATATATATATATATATATATATTTATATATATATAAGATTTAAGATAAGGGACTTTGTTTAGGTTCACCATTAGAGACTTGTGTTACTTAGGTAATAGAAAAAGAGGACTGTGTTGTTTAGGTCGCCATACACGATTGTGGGTTGCCACCGATTGGAAGAAATGGAACATCAGTTTTATTGACAACGTTTTTAAGTCCATTTTATGTCTTCTACGAAAACATAAAATGGACTGAGTTGAAGCTAGAAAAATTTAGATTTAGAAATAGGGAAGATCCTATGTAAGACTGAGTTAGCATCTTGTTGTTACCTGCTACCAGCAGATATCAGAAATATTGACAGCGCATGTGCAGAAATTTTTAAGGAATGGTGGAATACTAACTTCGTTAAGTGTCAAATTATCCTGGCTCTGTGATGACTATATGCGGCCATCAGAACAGCAGCAAAAACAGCCTGTTTGAACAGGAAAGCAACAGAAAACCCTGGCCCCATTACAACCATCTGCAGCGCGACACTACCCTCCTCCCACTATCGCTGTGGCAGAAGCAGCTGCCAGCACCTCCACACTAGCAGCAACGCAGCACCACCACAACCACACAACAGACCCCCACCACCAGTAACAGCACTAGCACCACAATCAGTACCATCCACCCCTTCCTGTAACAGTACACCACATAACCACCAGCTTAGTAGCAGAACCTCTTAGTAAACACAACCAGCAGCACCACTACCACATAAAGTGCAGCATAGTGCACCCTTGTCACACAACATGGTACTGATGGGTGTTAGGTCGGAGTTAATTTAATGAACCCCTTCATTATGATAAGACCATGTAAAATGGGCTGCAATTAATACCCAGTTTCGAACGCTCTCAGTAAAGAACACAAGGATTCACCGGTTGCTGGGCAACCAACTTTACTGCATGGCAAATATAAAAAACTATTAAGTAAAATTAAATCAGTGACCTGGACGGCGGAGGTACTGTTCCCAAGAAACTCAAGGTAGACTACACCAAACAAAAAACATTACATTTAATCTTAAATATGAGTTTTTAAATAAAGATAATGCTTGCAGAACATTAAAAAAAAAAAAACGGAATAAATACTGCTATTCAGGCGAACGCTGTCTTAATAGAATTTGCAATTTAACTGCCTGCATGTCTTTAACCTATAATTTATCTTGGCTCGCTTTAAATAATTTGAATTAACATTAACGTTATTTTTATTATGTTAAGACTCATTTTTTTTTGATAAATTAGAAATGTGCAACTCTTGGTATCTTTATTGAGGAAACGTTTCGGCCACACAGTAGGGGCTTCATCAAGTCATACAAAAGAGGAATTCTTGAAGAACAGGAGTAGAATGAGGTAATCTCTGTTCCCTCAACCTTGAGTCGATGTGGTAGTACCATCAATCTTGGAATAGAATACGGCATACGTCCTGTTCTTCAAGATTCTCCTTAGTATTGATGATTGTAAGCCACTGTGTGGCGAAAAAGTTTCCTCAATAAAGATACCCAAGAGTTGCACATGTGTCTAATTTATCAACAGGTCGGTTCTCTGAACAAGTCATCTACAAACCCTGTCAGACTATACATCTTCTTGGGATCTTAATCCTTGGGAATTCTTCGCTTGCCTAATTCTTGAGCACCTCCTAATTCACATTGAACAATATGTGACACTGCCTAATGACTGCTGCACCTCTCCTACCTTCGGTTTATAAGCTCCTCTCCGCTCGTATGCCGTATTCTATTCAAGATTGATGGACTGACCACATCGTCTCAAGATGAGGGACGGTTACCTCTTTTCTTCTATGTTCTTCAAGATCTCCTTTGATATGGGACTGATGAAGCAAACTGTGTGGCGAAAAACGTTTCCTCAAATAAAGACACCAAGAGTTTGCACATGTGTCTATTTATCAACATACGGTTCTCTGAACCTTTCATCTACCAAAAACTCATTTTTTTTTTTCTTTGCATTTTTTACCCAAACTTTATTTGGCTTATGTCGCAAATCGTCGTTACATATTTGTCTTTTTCAGGGACTACAACACACACACACACACACACACATCAAGTGAGAACCCGTTTTCGTTTGCCTGGGGTTTTCACTGATTCGGTTTTCGACAACTTTTTTCGTCAAAATTTTCGTCCCATTTTTCGTGGAGTTGACAGTAGTCCGCAGTACCGTGTCTGCAGTGCCAAAGAAAAGCATCTCATGCTTCTGAGTCAGTCTGTTTGTTTTCGTTGGTAGAGGGTGGTAGTGATGGTGGTAAAGGGGATTAGTGATGGTGTCTTAGTAGTGGGTGGGGAGTGTTGGTGGTAGAGGGTTGGAGTGTGATGTGGTAGAAGGGTTGGAGTGATGGTGGTAGGCTGTGGAACGCCACTTGTTACAGATCCCCACTCGGATTTATCCCCATTTATGGACACTCTCTGCTTCCTGTATGTGAGCAACAAATGACTCGATCCATGAGGGCACTTTTACCCCAATGCCATGAGGCTGCCACTTTCTTAACAGTCGTTGTTTAGGTAAGACACATATCGCAACAGTTAGGTATCTTTATTTCGAAATACGTTTCGCCTACACATTAGGCTTCTTCAGTCGAGTACAGAAAGTTGTTAGAAGCAGAGATACTTGAAGGACGATGTAATCAGTCCATCACACTTACACTCTTTAACAGTCTTTGGTGAGGAAATCTATCAAAAGCTTACTAAAATCTAAGTAAATTATATCAACTCTTGTTACGTGGTTCAACAGGCCTCAAAAGCTTTAATGAAGAAAGTTAATTAAATTAGTTAGACAAGACGGCCTCTTGTGAATCCTTGCTGAGTATCATTAATACATGCTAGCTTTTCGAGATTGGCCTTCTTATAATTGAGCTATATTGACTAGTAATTTGCCTACATTTGATGTCAATCTTATGGGCGGTTTATTTGAACGGTATCGAACTAGTCCCCTGTTTTAAAAAAATAGAATTAAATTAGCCATCTTCCACAATATCAGTCTCTACAACTGTTTTGAAGACGATAAGATTTTAAAAAAATATTTGTTAATGGTTCACAGAGTTCCATTTTGACATTCCTTAAGAAACCATTGAAAAAACTCTTCAGGAACCCGGCGACTTATTTGCTTCAGTCTGTCTATCTGCTTCACAAAATCCATTTCACTAGTGACTGTGATGTTAATAATTTATCTTCTTCTAGCCCTCTATAAAAATTAATTTACTGGAATATCCGTTAGTGTCTTCCTGTGTAAAAAACTGAGAGAAATATTATTTAAAATCGAGCACATTTCATTCTCTTTGTAGTAAGATGCCATAGTTATTTTTAAGGGGTACTATCTTATCTCTAACTTTTGTTCTATAGACTTGGAAAAATCCCTTTTTGGTGTTAGTTTTATAAATCCCTAGCAATTTAATTTCATAGTCCCTTTAGCTTTTTCTTATTCCCATTTTAATGTCCCTCTAATGCAATTTACTGATTCACAAGCGTGACCCCTCACCTCTTTTGATACGCCTATTAAATTCCTTTCTTATGCCACTAGTAGATATTTGAGCCTATTATTCATCCATTTTTTGGGTATGTCTATTTGATCTAAACTTCTTTTACGGGATAAACGTTCTTTGAGCAGCATGTATAGGGTTCAGAAAACTGTCATATTGAATAGTTCTCATTCGTACTTAGTCAACAGATATGATAAGTGTTCTCTAAGCCCATAGTAATCTGCCCTTAGCGAAAATCTGGAACTGTTACTGAGTTATCGCTACTATCGTACTTCATTTCAATGCTAAATGTAATTGATTTGTGTCGCTTGACCCACAATTCCTCTGAAATTTCTAAATTATAACTGGGATTCATTGTTTTGCCCAGAAACTAAGTCTAGCAGGTTATTTCCCCTTGTAGGTTCTGTCACAAACTGCTTCAAATAAACAATCCTGAACTACTTTCTAAGAAGTGTATGATTCTAAATTCAGTTAAGAAAATTCAATCAATAGACTAAAGTTAAAGTCTTAGAATACTACATTATCGTGCCTTGTGGCATTAAACAATTTCCGTATAGTAGTCTCCCTTGGTCCCTATTATGTTTGGGGGACGGTATATCACTCTAAAATCAGTTTTTCATGTCCCTCTGTAAAATTTCTATCGTAACAGACTCTGTATGTGTTACTTCAGACTTATACACGTTTTTATGCAACAGTTCAAGCGAGCTCTCGGTCATACCAATGCCACCCCACACCCCTTCCGATACTTCTATCTACTTGGATCAATTTAAAACCCTGAATGTGAACAATTCCACAGGCACTTGTCCCGAACTTTTGAATAATACACGTTACAGTTTCGGCAAATACATCAATCGTTACATGCACTAGCAACTATTCTCAGCTCGTCCATCTTATTCCTAGCACTACGGCTATTAGCCATATTAAATTGAAAAGTCTCCTTTTCTTTACCCTTCTGTCATTTTGTTTTTCTACTAAACCTATTACTGTCCTATATCACCGGTTTTGTCACTGGCTTCTTCAATATCTACCCGCTCTGCTTATTACTAGTTCCCTTGTATCATATTATTAATACACTGGGACTTCACTGTTTTTCTGCCAAAACCCATACCCAATAACTATTCCCTAGTTTATATAGTCTTAACAGCTCCCTCAACGCAGTTGCAGTGCTCCCACATTTGATATCATTGCCATTTTTCAGACCAAGACATTAATTTGTCCAAATCGTCCTGGAGTTCATTGGATATCCTCCTCAGAGTGAATTATACGGGCCTATCTTTGTATCATCAGCCAAACTTACCTCATGTCACTCGTTAATCCCTTCATCAGTCTTATGTAAAATTATGAACCCAATAAAAAAAAAGAGAGGCCCAAAAACTGATCCTTGTGGAACGGCACTAGTGACTAATCCCCTTGCAGATTTCACTCCATTAAATGGTAACTCTCTGCTTTCTATTGGTAAGCCAGGCCTCAATCCCATTCTAGAAATAACTTTACCTTCCTATACCATGGAGCTGCCACTTTTATTAGAGGGTCTCTGTGAGGTTCTCTATCGAGACAAGAGGACCTCAAATGAAAGTTAAAGCTGACAAATGAAAACAGTCGCAGGGTTTCAGAAGGTGCTTCTTCAGTCTAAGAAAGGTTAGTAGTGGAGAAACTGAAATGAAACTTGTGAGAAAGCAGACCCAGACACCAATTTTTAAAAGTAGATGTGCACATGTTATATATCACTGTATAAATGAAATAAAAACATGCTCAAGATATTTACAAGCTATTATTTTTTCGAAACTGGCGATAATACTGGAGATGTGCGGTCACGAGGAGTGAAGGAGGTTAGGGTAGATTCTGAAGAAGTTTACGGGAGGCTGTTGATGGAAGTAGAGGAAGTGTTGATGGTTAGGTTTAAGGGGGTTAGTACGTGTGAAGAAAGTAAGAAGTTTAGGGAAAGTGGTAAAGTGAGTTAGAGAAAACGCTGATGTAAAGGAAAGGTGGTTAAAGTTAAGGAAAAATGAGGTGAAATTAAGGTAAAGTGAATCTGAGAAGTGCTGAAGGACGTTTAGGGAAGATGGTGTGAAGTGAGTTAGGGAAGTGTTGAAGTGGTGGTCAAGGAACAATTCTTCTTGTTCAGTGGGGCTGTGATGCCTTTGACTGCCAGCTACAATCAGGAGGGAGCTGGGTCAGTAACCTCGCTTCAATTTGGTTTGATAGTGGAAGTTTAAAGAAGGTGAACGGTTCTCCGTCAAACGCTGATGAAGAAATACTATATCATGGCAACAGATCATCAAATTAAATAAAACAAATATACTACAGGTACTCGTCTTCCACGCTACCACCACCCCCTCACTCACATGTGGTCTGTCAGTAAAGTCAGTAGTGGACCCTGTGTAGCCCTTTGTAACACTTCGCAGATAGGTAATCAGGCCTGCCATCTGAATTCCTTTAAATTCTCGCTCGTTAGAGCAAAGAAGCTGTGTCGACCACATGCGTGATTAGGCCTGCGGCGCCCGAAGCTTCAATGTTCACCTGAGGCCGACGGCCTAGGGCAGTTTAAAATCTGGCGCTTAGTTTGAGACGGGATGTTGGAGGCTGACCTGCTCCTTATGTAAGCCCCTGGTAATAAACGGCAGACTGGAAGATGCTTATTACTTCTTAATTTGGTGAACCCACCTGTCCATATAGGGGCATAAATAGGCCTATCATCCGCCTCAAGACACAGAAAGCAAAACAAACTAAACAAATAGTCATAATAATTAGAAAAGTTTTACAAAACAGGGACAAAAAAATACACACTGCTGATCAAAAGATGGCGTAACAAATGGTTAATTGTGTCGGACACTAAACACACCTTAAATATTTAGGTTGACTGAGATAGCAGGACAGAGCCGCTAACAAACTAATTACTAGATGTGTGACAAAGCAAAAGTGAATCGGAGAGTATTACAGAAATACTGGTAGCCCTTCTCCTCTAAACAGACATTTTATCTAACCTCTCTCTAAAGTAGCAAATACATTATTAGTTAATGAATCGCCCGGGCAACAGAAAAGGGAAATCATTAATCATCACCGATTCAAAACATTAATTCATACGCAGTTCTAGTATAAATCACGAAATAGCTCTGAATTTCAGTTGGCCCAAAAACAAACTCATTAAATCACAGCAAAGGAAAACTATTGCTTGGGTTGTTTTGTAATCATGGAATGTTGATTTTAAATAACAGGCCGTGTGTCTTTCGTGACCCGCGTTGGACATGCAAATTTGCACCATCCAAATTAGTATAATCCTTAACTTAACTAAAGGTTATGTCGTTTTGCTCCTGCAATACGACAGAAGCCTTAATATACCAACACAAATAAGATGATATTTACTAATATGTAAACAACAAGTGATTAACCAAAGTGCTCGCAAACTCTTGAAAGAAACAGGAGGTTCAATTCAGATGTGAATTAGCTAATATAATAGCTATCACACCATTCATACCCCCAAAGAATTTTTTTTTGACAGAAAGGAAAAAAGTTTGGCAAAAAAATGACAATGTACAGTCCCTTCGAAACACATTGAACCAGAAACAAAGTTTGGTGTTTGCCTCAGTGAACAAAATAAATATTTTCCCCCCCCCCCTTCCACACAAAAATAAAGGTGTAGAAATCCTATGTACTAAGATTCCATAGTGTTTGCTCGGACAAAAAATATTACATTAAGGTACATAACACCAAAAATTGGCGAATAAGGCATATGCACATCACCTAGGGCCTGGTTGATAGGCCCTCCGATGCCCCAGGGAGGTCTGGTATGGGAGCGAGCCGTAGGGAAGAGACATTCGAAACACATCAGGTAGATGCCGCACTTCGTTGTAGAAGTTTTTTTTTTAGTCTTAATACTGTGGTGAATGTTATACTGGTGATTAGTGGAGAAGTGTTGAAGAAATTTTAAGGTTTGTTCAGTCTCTAAGCCTCGATGTTATCTAAAACAGAGGTATGACTGTGGAGATTCTGTACTGGAGCAGAGAGAGAGCAGCAGCAGTTGGAAATGTCAGCATTACAAAATGGGTGGGACCACTAGAATGACTAGATGATGATCATGCCCATAAGGTGAGCCTTAAAGCTAAGCGACTAACACTTTGTAGTTTCCTCTTCATTTATTCTACTGGTATCAGTATATAATAACCTCGTATTAGAATGAACAATATACCTAAGTAAGTAGAAAGACATCCAGATGTTGCCACAAGTGTTTTATTCATCATAATTGTTGGTAATGTATACCAAAAATGTGCGCTGTATGATCTTTGGAGGATATTAGCGCTTAGTTTATAATTATAATAAAAATAATACAACTACGTAATGATGTAGCGGCCATTTGGACTAAGTGCGACTGGCATCAACAGCCTGGTTCAACAAGGCCGTCAACCGGAGGCCTGGTTTGGGACTGAGCCGAAGGGGACCTGTGGGACTCTTGAATTGTGTTCAGGCAATTTTTTCAACAAGAGCATTTGCCAGCACCAGCACCCCATTAAAGGTGTAGAGGGAATAAAAGAGGTTGAGTGAAGGCTACAACAATCATTGCCCTCCAGGTTTATGATGTATCACCATCCCCATTCACAGCCTTGTTTTTCCTTCTACCTGGCTTGTTATGTGGGATTCACACAGTGCCTATAAGCAGGGTGACGGGGTTTACTGTGAGTGCGCTCATATGATACATATTTATGGTTACACGAGTAATGCAGCGCTCGTAGTCCCATCTTCATTATAATTTAGTCTTCCTCAATTTCTATCCAAAAATTATGAAAAGTATAAATCTTAAAATCTGGAAAACAACATGTGCTAAAATTCCTAAGTAATGTAAGAATTGTTTAGAGGTAAAGTTCACAGGATTTATAAACATAACTGCCTGACTGTATTCGGGTAAGTAACCCGGGGAATTAATCCAAGGGGATTTTAACCAAGGGATAATTCGGTAATCCCGGAGAGTTAATAACTCAGAATAACAAGTACCCTGAGGGTTTATAACCAGTAATCCAGTAGGATAGATAATGCAGGATAACACAACAGAACTAAGCAGTGGCGTTTACTTCATTTGGAAAGTGAAATGAGAGCACAGGCGCAGCAGCAGCAGCACAGAGCGGTGGGGTGACGCGTGTAGAGGAGTGGAGAGCCAGACAAGATAACCATCACATGGACACACTGACCCCTCGTTAACCGCTCGCCCATCACTTAAGCTGATACTTCCTTGTTTCTTGACTCCTTAATGTTTTCTTAGCGACACACGAGTTTGCAAACACCTGCATCTTGTCGCATTCCTAAACGATCATTCTCATCCCCATTACATAATAAAACCTTGATTCCAATTAATGTCTATGTTGTATTAACAAGTATATATGACTTGTATAGACAGACTTTCACTTACATAAGTGTGGCAGAATAAGCCATATATATATATATATATATATATATATATATATATATATAATATATATATATATATATAGATCTTATTTGCCATTCCCTATATACTGGAGAGATTAGATAAGCCTCATTTTGCCTAACTGTGTCACAATCACGACACTGTTGGAAGCTGCTACCCTCTGGGTTTAACCCTTACATCCAATATCTCTAAACAAAGAACCATTTCATACTGGTAACTAAAAATGGCTGAAGAGCTAGTAATCCTGAGTACCTCAACCTGCCGCTCAAATGATGCAACTTCGCTGAATAATTATCTTCTAAAACGCACTAATCTGAGACACTACAAACAAAAATAATTAATCTCTGTTACTGCTGAGGACGTGACCCTGACAGGCGAAGTGGATGACAAAGCTGGAACAATAGTCAACGTGTTGAAAAGTTTGCGTGTAATTAGGTGTCCCAGAAGAGGCTCCTTGAAGTGGATGCCTGAATTTTCTTCCTCCAAGCTTTTCCTTTACATACAAAATGAGAATGCATCAAATGATCAGTTTCACTTTTTCAATTATGTACTGTAACTCATGTAAGGTTCATGAATGTACAGACTCCCTCCAGGTAATTTTACACAAACCATTCCAGGTTTCGTCAGCGTTATAATTTGAGAAGCCTCTATTAATCGACTTTAAACTTTCAGGAATCATGAGCTTTGCTCAAGGGAAGGTTCGCAAGAGATACTGGGGTTTGTAAGTGTTAATTTGCTAACTTATTAAACATATAGGGGTTCAGTGCAATAATTGAAGAATGCCTCTTCTCATCGTCTTCCAAGACAGAGCTAAATTTTTATGTCGTTTTAAAGTTTCACGAGTTTATAGAGCCCTTTAAATATAACATTTTCCAAACTTCATTCCAGAGTTGATAATACACTCGACTAAAGTTTTTCTTTTCTCCCTCCAAGGTTTTCGTTTATAACTTAAGAATGCCTCACCCGATCTGCTTTAAATTTTCGTCACTATTGAACTATAAATTGGGTCGTGGAATTACTGGGAAAGACAAGTGCTTTCTGGTTAATGGTCTTGGTTTCCGTGCTATAACTTGAGAAAGCCTCTTTTGATAGGCTTCTCAACTTTCAACACAAGTGTATCCTACTTAGGAGGTTGGATGTTATTGAAATATGTGCCAAATTGCCTGTTTTGTTCTTAAAGTGGTTTGGTATTTATTTTCATGAAACTGAGTACTATCTCTTCCGAATGGCTTCAATCTTTAATCGCTGATGCTTTTATGTGCACAAATATGAACACGCTGCGTTTTAAGCTTAAATATGCCAGTTTACTAAACAGTTAATAAAAACTGGAATTGTTTGACTCTGCATGACAGCTGGAGAACGATTCTTCTCGTCAGCTTCAATCTAAGGACACTGTAGTGTTTTTCTTAAGGGAAGCTTTACATTAATTTTGGGTTGGGTCAGCTTAATTTGCCAATATATTAAACAAATTGGTTTATGTGCAATAACTGGCGAATGCCTCTTCTGATCAGCTTCAACCCATAAAGGCTGGTGTATTTTAATTAAAGAAAAGTTAGGATTGATTTTGCGGTATTGAAGAAATGGAAAATTTATATATTGGCTTTTATGTGTTTTTAAATGCCTCACCTGTCGCCTTATAACCTTCAATACTGATAATTTGAGAATGTAAATTCTCAGGTGCTTGTGTATTTGGGAATATTATTATTATAATATAAAAAAAGAGGCTAAACCACAAACGCTATACAGCGCTGCGTAATTGGGAATAATGGTCTCTGTTCTGATGGCTTCTAAAATTTGAAAACTGTAATCTTAAGTGGAGTCCTAGCATGCCATTTTTATTGAGAAATACTGGGATATTAGTTTTCGTGTGATAAATTGTGAATGCCTCTTCTAATTTACTTTAAATCTTCAATACTGATATTTAACTGTATTAGAAATCTATGCCTAAAACTTGACGCGAATTGAAATAGAAGGGCTGGGCTTGTAGGATATATGAATACCTTCCCAGCATGGCGAAGCAACAGAAGCACACATAACTCGAGAGTTGGGAGTTATAGTTATGCATGGTTTTAAGCATTTTTGGCAAACCTCAGTTTTTAGCTAAAATATACATATTGCTACTTAAAAAAAATATTAGGCTACTTTTCCCATAAAATGCAATTGTAGCTAAAATAAGTGCGTATTTTAGCTAAAAAAATGAGGTATGTCTTGACTAAGTACACGAGGCAAGCCGTATAAAAGTGCAGACAGTCTAACTGGTGTTTACCTGGTTATCACAAGTTACACTGTTAGTGCATATAATTTACAGTCCTACCTAGAACCACAGCCTGAGTGGTAAGGAACA
>NW_026507706.1:0-34615 GCF_026875155.1 Cherax quadricarinatus
CCAAAGTCCAGCGATATAAAAAAAACTAAAATGTATGCAGGGGTATGAGTACGAGACTCAGAAGAGGTAGAGGTGCCAGTATTTAAAACTGAGTGGTATAGAAATAAAAAAAAACTTTAAATGGTCCCCATGAATCAGTGAAACCCTTCCCAGAGGAAATGATGAGCATTCAAATCACCGAATAAAAGCAGTGGCTGAGGTAAGGAAGAAATCAGAAATAGGATATTAGGGATAGACAATGGGCACAAAACGGAAAGATACAAAGAGCAGACTGTGTTCCTTTGCCCAGATAAAAATGGGCTATAGTATAATGAAGAAGAGTTCGAATAAAAGCAGAGAATTAGGAATGTCAGTGCAAAGAAGTGCACTTTTGCTAAATGTCTCACCAAGGAAAAGGATCAAACAAATACAATGACACAGACAGAGATAGGAAGGCAACCACTGATATGTGATTATGGTTCTTGTTGAAAAAAAGTACATAAAGGGAAAACTGGGAGATCATCACCTGGAACTTTCCCCAATTTCCCTGTATCCTCTGATATTTCACTGTAATAAAGCCATTATCAGAACAGCAAAACATCAAATTAACAGACACCCATTTAACAGATTTAGGAAGCTATGGACAAAAAACTTCCACAGAAAAACATTGGACAAAATAGAAAATACCATAAATTCTGGAAATTGTCTGTAGTGATAGTATCAATATTATCTGGTAGTATTCTGTATCAACAGACCAATTCCGATTACAAAATTTGTCTGGTACAGGCCATAGCATCCTCATCCAGAACCTATCTGTATTCACTATACCCAGTTACAGATTGCCTGTGTCAGTGTACACTTGTCATTCAGTCTTAATTTCCCCTGGATTTATTGTATTCTATGACTTTATTAACATACTAAGTACAATTACCAGTGGGTTCTAAAGTAAGTGGTGGTGCCAAGAGGAAACATGTGAATCTCAAGTGTTAAGCAGAAACTTGAATAAGGAAGGTTGAGTGTAGTGTCTCTGTGGCACAGGCATGCAAGGAAAAGTGGTGTTATGAAACAGCACTTGATATCTGGAGAGCAGGGACAAACTTATACAATATGCACTTAAGTTTATTGTCAATGCTAGCTAGCCATCTAAAACTTTGCTAGTAGAGCTTTACAACTCCTCTTACTCAGAATACAGCAGTTTAAGTAAAATTACTGTAAATGTTTTATTATTATTATAATTAAAAAGAGAACTGTAAATGTAAAATTAGTATACAGTAGAACCTCAGCTTATGAGTGCCCCACCATGCAAGTTTTTCAAGATATGAGCCGTTGGTCGGTCGATTTTTTGCTTCTGGATACGAGCCAAAATTCAGGTTGCGAGCTTCCCCCTCAAGGGAGGTTCCTTGACGCTGGTGAGGGGCTCTTGATCTAGGAATTGAATCTGTGCTCCAGTTCCCTAAATTAATAATAATAAGCGAGTCTCAGAACAATCGCCACTAGGTGGCACAGCCCAACGCACATCAGCGTAAGCTGACAATGTGTTTATGTCGTCGTTGCGGGAAGCATTTTCTAGTGTTTTTAATGCCAAAATTTCTTTTTTCTAAACCATGGGTTCCTAATTATTATTATAATCAAGGGGGAGGGCACTACATGGGTCCTAAGAAAGTACATGTATGTATTGTGCAAAGGTAGTGCTGAGAAGAAAGCAGAGGATGATGTACTGGAAATTACAGCATGAAATCATAGATTAAACAAACGAGGTGTGCAGTGGCAGTAGGAGCTTGTGGTAAGTAGCCTCCATCCACTCTTACCTCCGCCAGCATATATACACTTATAAAAACCACTTTTATTTTTTTTTTCCTTTATAGTCTCTGTTTTTTTATACAATATTCTTATTTATGAATATAGTAGTTAGCCTCACAAACACTACATTCTCTTAATAATAAAAGCTCGGGAAGATTAGTCGGCGGGGAGAGAGGGGAATGGCCCACTGCGCTGCCACCACTCGCCATATTATGACCTGTTTTATTCATTCTAGAATATACACCTTCAATCCGACTTACGACCTGCTCAACATACGACGACTCGACTTATGACCGTGTTTTTGTGCCAAATTTCTGGGAATAAACAATGTGTTTGTGTTGTAACACAGTGGTTTATCCTAAACCTTACCAGTATAAAATTACTGTACTAAACAGCATAAAAAGTAAAGTAAAATATGAATAAACAAAATAAAAACAACTAAATAGTTCCATTACAAAAATGTTAATGTTTGATAATTCAGTAGTAAAGTTCGACTTACGTCCATTTCGACTGACGACCGGGGGGTTTCTCGGAACTGAACTCGGTCATAAGTCGGATGGTAGGTGTATATCTTGTTTCTATGGTTAATTATTTTGTTTACGTCCACATTAGAATGAATTGTGAAGATATAAATATGGCCGTTAGAGTTGATATTAGTATACTGGAAGAATTTTTGTTTCTGCTCTTAGAGCAGGAATTGTGCTGGAATGGACATTAAGGCATTTCAATTAATTTTAAATGAGGAAAATTAACTTGGCATATGAGCTGATCGGGTTACAAGCTAGGTCACAGAACGGATTAATACACTCATAAGCCCAAGGTTCCACTGTATTGTCCTCGACTGTACATGACAGTACTATGTTTCTATCAACTTCATTTTATTTATATTCCTGTATAGCTCTGCATTGTTTTACAGGTTACAATAATTTTCAGTCAGTAGTCTTCTGACAACAGACCAATGTTTACTATTTTTGACTTTGTGTATGATAAGGATAATATGTTTATAATTTGGAGTCTATGATAATGGGCAAAATAATTATACAGCATCACCCATCCTTTTAGACCATTATTTAGGGGTTCATTGCAATAGTAATTATTATAATTTAAAATATTGAAGGCACTAAATCCAACAAGTATACTGTGCACATTATTATAAAAAAGGGAAGCCTCAGCACAAGGCAATACAGCGAGGTCATACAGCCAGAGGGCAGGGAATCGTGCAGGATTATAAAGTAGCAAGGTGGCATGGACAAGAGGGATAGTTAGAAAGGGCTGTGAGGAGTGCTAGAGGAAGGAGTCATCAAAAGTGTGTGTAAATCAGCTGTCAGAGTCAACGAGTGGAAGTTTGAGTCAAGGCGAGTCTGTCAGCTAGGAGGGGAGATAAAGTAAGAGCGTTAGTGCAGTGACGTGGGAGGTAAATTTCTGTGTGCTTGTTCAATAGACTGAAAACAGTCCAGCAGAATTTGGCGAACTGAAATTGGAACCTGACAATTCTCATGAGTGGCATAAGGGCACCTCTCCTTGAGATACCCATGGTAAGACAAGCGGTCTGATGTGGAAGACGGGAAATGCATAGTCTCCCAAACCTCGGCATCAATGACAAGATGGCCAGGAAACCTAATACTTGGCTAATGGAATTTGATTTAATTTGGCATGGATCATATCAAATCCAACATGTTGCCTAAGGTTGTGAAGGTTGGTCAGAAATTACAGCAAAATAGTCTGTGAATGAAACCACCCATATGATTTTGGGAGTAATGTATGCTGGACCTTGCAGAAGGGTTCGCCTGTTCATTGCGTTGTACATTCATGTGACCGGGGACCCACCAGGATAACATCATCTTTGTTTTTGATACAGATGGCAGCATAACCAAGCTGTATATGAAAGACCTGGGGATGAGACAAATCAAGTTTTTTTTCTTTATAGCTTGCCAAATCACTTGGGCAACTGCGGCATAGTCAATTACAGGTAATTGCTTTGAGACTTGCTTACAACTCAGCTGTAAAAAAATGAGAGCCGATGTCCATAAATGCCCTTGTAAATAGTAATTTAATGGCGACAGAATAACAAAGCGGTGCTTATGGACTAGGGTGGTTAGTTCAAGTTGATGTGTGCAGGTACAGCATGTAGATATATGGGATTTGTGGGGCAACCATAAAAAAAGATGGACAGGAAGCATGTGTTTTGGGCATGCAATGGGTTGAGAATTTGAAGGTAGGTTGATGTCCATTGTAGGTTCTAGCTCTTCAGTAAAAGCCATTAGTTTCCTAAGGGACATGGAGGGCAAGTAGGAGCTTGATGCAAAGACAGAAGGAGCCAGGGTTGGCAGTGCCAATATTAGAGTGAGTGAGGAGAGAGAGAGAGAGAGGAGAGAGGAGAGAGGAGTGTGAGAAGTGTGAGAGTGAGAGTGATGAGAGTGAGTGAGTGGAGAGAGTGAGAGAGTGTGTGAGTGAGAGAGTGAGAGAGTGTGTGAGTGTGAGTGTGTGAGAGTGTGAGAGTGTGAGAGTGTGTGAGTGTGTGAGAGTGTGTGTGTGTGTGAGTGTGTGTGTGAGTGTGAGTGTGAGTGTGAGTGAGAGTGAGAGTGAGAGTGAGAGTGATGAGTGTGTGTGTGTGTGTGTGTGTTTACCTTCATGATAGATCTCTAAGTGTAGTTCTAATGGAACGGGAATCAGCAAGACCATCCTATTGGGGCAAGTGTTTCCACAAGAAGCGTGCTGGGCCATTGTTATGGAATGTCTTACTTCAACGACCTTCATTCATCCAGAGTCACATGCATATGCAGTACGATTGTACACTGACATTTCACTTATCCAAGAGAAGAAATGCCAGCTGCTCTAAGCTACATCATACCAGCTGAGAAGCTATCTCAGCTTGGGGAAATGGTGGCAAGTAACATTTGCACCTGAGAAAACGCAAAATGATGATCTTCTCTAGGCAACATGATGGTTAAATGTGGTGCAGTAAGTAAGGATGTGGGGGAATGGGAGGATGTTGGCACATGGAGAAGAAGTTGATATCCTTGGGGTGAAATTTTGACTCCAAAATAACCAAAGAAGAAATCATGATTGTAAATCTTGCTAAACAAGGCAGACAGGAAGCTTACAGCACTTCGCCGTATCTCCCATCTGCTTGACAAGTAGGGGTTGCAAGATCCTGTACGGGAACAAGTTACGCTCGCACCTTGAGTATGCTCCACTTTCTTGGTTTGCTTGCCCCCCACTCTCATCTGCGTCTGCTTGAACAGAGTAGTAGTGAACAGAGCAATGACGTCTCATCTCTCGCCTGGACCCATTCCTGGATAGAATCTGTCATTTCATCAGAGCCTTCAACATAGAGGGATGTGGGTGGCCTTACTGTTATGTACAAGGCCAATATTGTCAAAATACACACTATGGCATCCACCTTCGTGGACAGCGTTGATTGTTGAATCAAGCTTGTATGCCACAAGACAGGGCCAGAAGAATGCACGCAACGTTCACTGTGGCTGTACCCTTCTCCAGAAACATCACTCCATCTGAGATCATACGCATACCCCCACCCAGGGATGACTCGAGTATGGAACACTTCGTACAGGATGATGATGTCAACGAGATAAAGTCGTTGATCAAATGAAAATGCTGGCCCACGATGGCGCCAAACTCTTCATCCTGTTTCCTACTTGTATGTCACATAAAAATAAATAGCTTTCAAATGAGCTGATGTAGGAAACAGCTCTTTGCTGGCCAATAAGATTTGGAATCCTTAAACCTGTATAAATATCTGTAAATAAAGCGATATATATATATATATATATATAATATATATTATATATATATTTATATCTATTTATTATATATATATATATATATATATAGATATGAGAGAGAGAGAGAGAGAGAAGAGAGGAGAGAGAGTGAGAGGCGAGAGAGAGAGAGGAGTGAGAGGAGAGAGAGAGGAGAAGGGGGTGAGAGAGGAGAGAGAGAGAGAGAGAGAGGAGGAGAGAGAGAGAGTTGGAGAGAGAGAGAGGGAGAGAGAGAGTAGGTGAGAGAGAGAGAGAGAGAGGAGAGTGAGAGAGAGGGATGAGAAGAGAGAGGTGAGAGATGAGTGGAGGATGGAGAGAGAGAGAGAGAGAGAGTGGAGTGATGTTGAGAGAGAGGAAGAGAAGAAGAGAGAGAGGAGGAGTGAGAGGAGAGAGAGAGAGGGAGGAGGAAGAGAGAGAGAGAGAGAGGAGGAGGGAGGAGGGAGAGAGGAGTGAGGAGAGAGAGGAGAGGAGAGAGGAGAGAGAGGATGAGAGAGAGAGAGAGAGGAGAGAAAGAGAGAGAGGAGATGAGAGAGAGAGAGGAAAGAGGAGAGAGGAGGAGAGAGAGGTGATGAGAGAGGAGGAGGAAGAGGTGAGAGATGAGAGAGAGAGAGTGAGAGAGACGAGAGGAGATGGGAAGGTCGAGAGAGATAGGAGAGTGAGGGGTGAGAGAGAGGAGGGAGTGATGAGAGAGAGAGAGAGGAGAATTATATATTTTTAATATATATATATGTTTATATATATATTTTTTTTTTTTTTTTTATTATCACACCCGGCCGAGTCCCACCAAGGCAGGGTGGCCCGAAAAGAAAAACTTTCACATCATTCACTCCATCACTGTTTGCCAGAAGGGTGCTTTTCATACAGTTTTTAAAACTTGAAACATTAACTCCCCTCCTTCAGGTGTGCAGGCACTGTACTTCCCATCTCCAGGACTCAAGTCGGCCTGAGGTTTCCTGAATCCTTCTAAATGTTAACTTTGCTCACACTCCAAACGCGTCAAGTAATAAAAAACATTTGTCTCCATTCACTCCTATCAATCACGCTCACGCATGCCTGCTGTCTCCCACCGAGGCACAGGGTGACCCAAAAAAGAAAGAAAAATCCCCAAAAAGAAAATACTTTCATCATCATTCAACACTTTCACCACACTCGCACATTACTATCACTGTTTTTGCAGAGGTGCTCAGAAATACAACAGTTAGAAGCATTACCACATATTAAAGATTACACAACATATCCTCAAACTGCACAATATCCCAAACCTCTTTAAAGTGGTGCAGGCTTGTACTTCCCATTTCCTTAGGACCAAGTCCGACTTATGAAAAATAAACCGGTTTCCTGAATCCTTCACTAAATATTACCCCGAGAGGGAAGGAATCTGGGTAGAGATCAGGTGGATTGGGGGGGGGGGGGGGTGGTTAGTGGGAATATGTGGGGTGGTTGGACTTCACTAATGCATCAGATGCAGTAGGCAAGAGGCAAGTTGCAAAAGTAGGAAAAGAAGAGTTAAGCACTGAGGGAACAATAGGTGGTACATATGATTGCGGCTAGGAGCTTTGGATTTTGAGATTTTGGAGGATGAGATGGAGAGCCCCTCTGGAAAAGGCTGTGTGGACAGAAAACAAAGGAAACTGGACAAGGGATGAATAATATGATTGAGAAGAGCAAAGAGCTTAGAAAACATCAGAGGCGAGGACTTCAAAAGGGTTGGACATTGGGGTGACTGTGGGAGGAGGAAACAAGGGCTGAGGGCACCGAGTGCTCTGGAATGGAGAACCACAGAAATCGGTCTCTTGGAGAGGTGGAAGTCACTGTAGTGTACGAGAGGCCCTTTTTTTCCTTGAAAATGGATGTTTGAATTCTTACAATGAAAATCTGGGGCAATGGGAGATTGTACAGGATGAAGGTACTCCACAAGTTAAGGAAAGTAGGGATCTGCAGCTGGATGGATTTTGAGATTAATCGCTCCACAGACTGGACATTCTGCCAATGTCCAATGATCTACAATATCTGGCAGTTTAGTCAAAAGCACTAGTAATGCTGGCATCATCATGATGAAGGAGCAATTCCCACATCTGTAAGGGCTGGACTTGCATATAACAGTGGACCCCAGTTACTGGCCTCTTCTGTTATCAGCAACTCGGTGATCGGCCGTTTGGGAGCAGCCGTCGTGGCTGGGGCTGCTTGCGCATATGGATTGGCTGTTGTCTCAGTGGCTGAGGAAGCTTCTGCCATACATCTAAAATTTCGCTTATTTAAGATAAGTTTCGTTTCAGTTTTTAACCCCGGAGGGTTAGCCACCAGGATAACCCAAGAAACAGTACGTCATCGAGGACTAACTTATTTCCATTGGGGTCCTTAACCGTAAACGGTTCCAAACGTCTATATACGTTCACTACCGTACTGCCCAAACTTTTTTGAGAAAAAAACATTGTTGTTTTTAATAGGAAATAAGGGCATATGGTACCCAGTGCATCCCCAATTATATTTAATATGGTTGCGAGTGCTCACAACCCATTCTCACATTGTTCTAGGCGACTCAGGCTTTATCGTGGCAATTGTTAAATGTAGGACACATAAAACGTATATATACGTTTGGGGCACTAGCGGGGTAAAAACGTATATATACGTTTGGAACGTTTAAGGGTTATCTTGTCCCTTCAGGATGCAACCCACACCAGTCGACTAACACCCGGTACTATTTGCGCTAGGTGAAAGGACAACAGGTGTAAGGAATCGTGTCGAATTGTCTTACCACCGCCGGGGAATCGAACTCGGGCCCTCCATGTATGAAGCGGGAGCTTTAGCAACATTTCCCATTTTGTTTTTTATTATCATCACACTGGCCACGCGATTCCCACCAAGGCAGGGATGGCGAAAAAAGGAAAACTTTCACCATCATTAGCTCCATCATGTCTTGCCCGAAGGGAGCGTTACCTACAGTTTTTAAACTCAACATTTAACCCCTCTTCAGAGTGCAGGCACTGTCAACTTTGACTCAAGAAATCGTAATGACTCGATTGCAAATAACCATGGTTTATTTGCAACGTGTCTTTACGATTTCTGAGTCATGTTGACGGCAGTGGGGACTTGTGCTAGAGTCGTCACGGCCGGCGCTAGCCTGGAGATTCGTCTCTTAAAACTTGCATTTGTGGCACAGAGGTGGCCTGTGCTAACTTTCCTATGGTGTAGAAATTTACCTAGTTGGAATGAATATTATTGTGGCTAGTGGTATAGTGGCCTAACGCGAGGGCTGGTGGAGTTTTGAGATATGACCGGGGTTAATCCCGGCCGGGGGTTATGGTTTTTTTTTGCAGGCACTGTACTCCCATCTCCAGGACTCAAGTCCGGCCTGCCTGATCCCTGAACCCCCCACCTTCATAAATGTTACTTCACACAAACTACATGGGGAAATGGAGTTTTTCTTCTTTCACATTTACTAAAAGAGAGAAGAAAGAAAAACTCCATTTCCCTTTGTAGTTTGTTATTTTGCAGTGCAATGTGAAATAAGTAACCCATGGCTCCAAAGGAAAGTTCATGTGGGTAAGAAAGTGAGAAACCACCATGGAATTTAGTGTGAAGTGTAACTGGCTGCAGAGAGTGTGTAGCAGGCATGAGGAAGTGTAGTGGTCTAGTGGCATTAAAAAGACCAAGGAAGGGATGTAACCCCAGATAGGACTTGGTACCTGAAAGTCTTTAGTGGGTTAAGCAATTACAACAAAATAGTCTGTGAATGGAACACCTTATATGAAAGGGAGGTCATGTACTGCTGAACGCACAGCAGTGTCTGCCTGTTCATTGCCCTGTACGTCAACATGACCAGGGACCCAACAAAAAAAACTTCTTTGTGTTTCTGCTAGAGATACAAGGCATAGCCAAAGTTGGATACGAAGAACAGGGGGTGAGGTATATCAAAATATTTGTATAGCCTGTGGGTTAAAAAGCATTAAGGGTCTGAAACGACCAACTATTGGGGACACAGGCATGATTCCTATAGAGATAAGTGCTACAAGATGGCTTGACAATTCAGCAGTTAAAAATGCTAGCGTGGATAATAAAATGTCCTCGCACGGGACAATGTCCAGGAAACACTACTGCAAATCCGATGCCATTAAAAACACTTTGAACCATCGGTGTACACTGCATGGCTTGAGAATGAAGAGCGAAGTGGTTTAAGAACAGATGAGGGGAATACTCCGTAGGAGGTTTGGGCTTTTCGTGCACGGGCAGTGGGAACTTCCAAGGGGGCAGGGAAGAAAAGGAGTGAGATTGCTACATGGAACATAGAAAAGTGGGTATACTGAGAGAAGACGAGCGGAAATTGGAGGCAGGAGAGAATAAGGGGGCGGAGTAAGCAGGGGTGACGAACAAATAAAGAACGTTCTACTAACATCAGTGACCATCCTATATGCGGAAGGACTGTAGGAGGTCATGAGATCGAACATAACAGCGAAGGGCAATGACCATCTATTGGCTGGATTGGACAGGGATGGAATTATTCGCTTCTGACACAGAGGCTCTTCATACAGGGGATCAACGAAAGGCACCAAGGCACAGACAGTGATTTGATGCTGAATGGGATCTATCTTAGAGTTGTGGGAGAGGCCGCAGAATAGATTGTGTAAACAATCCAGCTTGGACTAGATAGGGTGGATTGTAAATGGAAGGCTGTTGTGTCGATTACTCCCTTGGTGAAATGTGAGCGAGAAACTTTAAGGGGAGATTTAGTGGCCGACTCGGCTCCTAGAGTAAGGTCAATTTTGGCAATGACCTTCAAACTTCAGGCAGGGCAAATTTAAGTTTCCACTTTGGTGACAGTGTTTCAGGAGCTCAAGTGTTCTCTACTGATTGTCCTGTCATTGCCATGTGTAATTCTTGTTGGACTGAAGTACAGATGAGGACATTGACAAGCAACTCGAACTGGAGAAAGGAATGTGTGTATAGTGACAGGGATGTCACCAAATAGAGCAGAGAAAGGGAAAAGATTGTAGCTTGCCAGTATTCTTCAGTTGACAATGTGTATATCCATTTCTCAAGTGTATAAAAGATACACTGACAAAAATGCCTTTTGAGGGCTTTCCTCGATCCAATCAGTCAGGTAAGCAGATTGTCTTTGAAAAAAAACAGCATGGAGGGAATGAAGCCTTTCCAGTCAACATTTATTCTTAGATGGACGTGATAAGTCGTGTCAGGATCATCAGTATGGGTCAAGGCTGTTTTGAGCAATGGCGGCATGCCAGTGCACCTGAAAATCAATGCACTGTTCAAGGGAATAAGCCAGAAGCATGGTCAAAAGCAGATCAAAGGTAAACTTCTGGGAAAATGATGTGTTGCCCAAAAGCATATGCCGGGTACAAAGGTTCCATTAGGTATGCCAGGCGCTACTTAACCCTTAATGTGTCCAAAACGTAGATCTACGTTCGCTCACGTAAACACTCCAAATGTTAGATCTATTTTTTTTTACATTGGCTTTCTCGGAGAAAATTCAAGGTCAGAGCACTGTGTGTGTGAAAACGTAGGTCCACATTGGACAGTTGAAGGGTTAGGGGTGCTTGCAGGGGGGTAAAGGGCCTGGGAGGAATCAAAACAGAGAAACCCCGGTTCGTGATGCCAGCGGTATCCGATACATCCAGTATTTGATTGCATGGATCGCAAAAATTTTGCCCTCCGTTCAGTTTAAAACCCGGTATTCGCGAATTCGCCGAGACGTGTCCAGTGTGCCTGAACTGCACCCAGTGTGTGCAGAGTGTTTACAAGCCTGCCAGTGTGCTCGCAATCTAAGGATATTTTTTTTTTTTTTTTTTTATTTTTTTTTTTTTTTTTTCTTTTTTTTTTTTTTTTTAAATTTCTTTTGGTACATTCCATATTATGCAGTGTGTTTTGTGCTTGTTACTGCCAAAATAAGTCACAATGGGCCCCAAGAAAGCTTCTAGTGCAAAACCCTTCGAAGACCAAGGTGCTAATGACTATTGAAAATGAAGAAAGAGGTAATTGCCAAAGTACGAAAGTGGCGTGCGTGTGTCGGAGCTGGCCAAGTTGTATACAAAACCCAATCAACCATCTCTACTATAGTGACAGGAAACGGCAATCAAAAAAGCTGGTGTTGAAAGGTGCAATGTGATTACGAAACAGCGACTTGCAAGTGTTAGAAAATGTTGAGAGACTGTTATTGGTTGTGGATAAATGTAAAACAGCTAGGAGGAGATGCATCTCCAAGCGGTCATTTGTGGAAAAGGCTAGGAAGTTGTATGACGTTTTGGTTAAGAAATGCCTGCAAACTAGTGGTGATACGATGTGATTTTAGGCCAGCTAAGGGTGGTTTGAAAAGATTTAAGAATGCGTAGTGGCATACATAGTGTGTGATTTGGCATGGTGAAGCTGTCAGTCGCGACCAAAAGCAGCTGAAAAATATTGTGAAGGAATCAAGATTACTAGACAGTGAGACTTGAAACCTGAACAAGGTTTTTATTGCGATGTAAACAGGCCTGTTTTGGAGAATTGCCAAGCAGGGACTACATTTACTCAGGAGTGATAAGGCACTCCCAGACATTAAGGCCTATGTAAGAAAGACAGGCTTACTCTTCTGATGTGTGCCATGCTAGTGGTGATTGCAAAGTGTAGCCTTTATTGATAGTATCACTCTGAAAACTCCCGAGCGTTAGGCAAAGTATATCACTCAAGGCTCTAATTTGTGTGTGCTGTGCAGGGCAAACACTAAGGCATGGGTCACTAGGGATTTTCTATGACTGGTTACACCAGCATTTGCCCCCAATGTGAAAAAAAATTACCTAATTGAACAGGAAATTTAGACCTTAAGTGCTCCTGGTATTAGACAATGCCCCTGGTCATCCTACAGAATTGGCAGAGCAACTTTTCTGGGGACATTGAGCTTCATTAAGGTCAGTTGTTGCCTCCTAATAACCAATCCTTCTCCTGCAGCCCATGGACCAGCAGGTCGTTTCCATCTTCAAGAAACTGTACACAAAACTATGTTTGAAGGGCGTTGAGTGACCACAGACACACTATTGACTCTAAAGGAGTTTTGGAAGGTTCACTTTAATATCCTCATTGTGTAAAACCTTATAGGTTAGGCTTGGGAGGGAGTACAAGAGGACTGGAATTCTGCCTGAAATACAACTGTGGCCAGAATGTGTAGACAAAGTGATTTTGAAGGGTTTGAGGCTAACCCTGAGAAGTTGTTATGCCAGTTGAGGAAATCCATTGTGGCATGGGGGAAGTTTCCTTGGGGTTGGGAGGTTAGTGGGGAGGGATGTGGAAGAGTTGGTGGAGGTGACAATGACGATCTAACCATGCTGGAGCTGCTGGATCAGCTTCACAGCAAGAGGCCAGACCGTGGAAGCTGTTCGGAGGAAGGGGATGGAGAAATGAAGAAGGTGGCATAATTCAAGATTAAGGAATGTGTTGTGCAATTTGGCTGTAAGTGCAAAGCTTTTATTGATGAAAATCACCCTCAGACAGCTGCGCAAGCCAGTGTTGGCAACCTGTATGTACAATGCACTGTTGTGAAGCACTTCCGGAAAGTCATACTGGAACGGAGGTATCAAGACCTCTATGGACAGATATGTTGTGCCAACAAAAGTCCAGCGCTCTCAAGCCTGATCCTAGTGGCATTAAAAGAAGGGAAAGTAACCCCGGAAAAGACTTGCTATGTCAAGTCCTAATGGAAGGGGATTCCCCTTCTAAACATAGGTTCGACACTCTCCCTCCTCCCATCCCTTCAATCACCACCAGATATTCATTAAAGGTATGTGTCATGTATTCTATTAATTAATTTGGATTTCCATTATTTCTTATGGTGGGGAAAATTGATTCGCCTTCGATAATTTTGGTTTACGAGGACTCTCAGGAACGGATTAATATCGCCAAACCGGGGGTCCACTGTACATGACCATCAATAAATTTACTGTTTTGACTATTATTAAACAAAAGGGAAGGGCCACAGATGACGGAAATAAAAAAAAAAAACGCTTATCCTTTCAGCACCCAAGAATACAAACAATGTGTTCAGAAGTGCTGACGCAACATGCAACCAACCTTTACTCTAAACCAAAGTATTCCAGTACACATTCAACAGGATGGCTCCTACCAGACAAACCACTTCCAAAAGCAAACAGATACCGAGGCCCTCAACAAATGGGGACAGAATACTATTTAACGGTTGATCTGTGCATAGGAGCTGAAATTTTTTAGGGAAAATATCCAAACGGAATGAGCCCAAATAAAAAAGGGGGGATGGGGGAGGGGGAGTATGGAGACTCAGTCAAAGGAAAAAATGGACTAATTCTCTGGATCAAGAGCCCCTTGTCGATACATGCTTTGATAAGCCACCGTGTGAAGAGAAGAAAAAAAAAAAAAAAACTTTATAAAGTTACCTAATACATGTATTTACACGGTTGATCTCATCAGGAAGATAAGACAGTCAGGGGTGTAATTTGGTCAAGTCTGAGGAAGACCTGACTGTTCATGAGCTTTCAATGAGGCAGCAAATAAATTTTCGTATTTGTAGTCATATCGGAGCCATAAAGGAATTTACTCTAGTAATCGTAAAACTGGCACTAAACTCCCATAAAAGGAAGACAGGGAAATGTGGAACAACACTATATTTAAGTGAAATGTTCGCGAATCAGTTTTTGACAGAGAATTTTTAAGCTATTGCTCAAGGATTCAACATGCAATCCCATCCACTGCTCACTTCTATTCAATTAAGTTCATTTGGATGTAACTTTGTTGCCTTGTTTATAAACCTGTTAGACCATCCTGGTACTATTGTCTGAAGGTTATTTTCAACTTTGCTAATTATTAATTATTATAACAAAATAAGAAGCGCTAAGCACAAGGGCTATACAGCGCTGCAGGGTAGGGAATGGAAGCTGGAGGGTATTGGGATGGCAGAAGGGAGGAGGGATGATCAGCAGGTTTACAGAAAACAGCGGGGCAGGGGTTAGTAGGGGGTAGTGGGTAGCAAGAGATTGAAGTAGAAAGCGGCTGAGAAGGTATCAGAATTTGTGAAGTAAGTCAGTTGTTGTTCCAACTTGCTAATACTATGAGTATTAAAATGGTAAAGAGGAAGCCACCCAGGTAGGTTTAGTAACATCCACTACACATGGCAGGGTATGATAATTGTTTGCTGGGTTATTAGCAGGATTGTTGCTGTTTCTGATAAAGATAGCTGTGAATCTTAATACTTGTGCCATTATAATTATTAGAATAAAAAAAATAAAGAATACTATAACCCACAAAGGTTAAACAGTACTGGCTGTATAGGGTATGTTAACTATTTTATTGCTTGGACGTGAGACCAGCAAGGGTGGAGAGTAATAAGAGGGCAGAGTAAGTAAGGGCAGAGAGAGGGAATGTGCTCCAAGAAGTTACAGTGGTACTCAAGTTTCGAACAGCTCCCCAACTTGAACAATTATGTAAGTGTATTTTTGTAAGGGAGGGCAGTGGGAGTCGTCCTGTCTAAGGGAATGTGTTGGTGTAATTATTATACAGAAAATTCTGTGGGTTGGATAGTAGGAGAAGTGTGGAGTTTATAACAAAGTTAATTTGTCAGAGGGCTCTGAAGAGGGGGTTGTTAAGGTTGGTTTGGTCATTTAGAGAGAATGGATCAAGTAGAATGACATGGAGAGGTACAAATCTGTAGGGAAGGAAGGCGGGGTATGGGTCGGTCCTCGAAGGTTGGAGGGAGGGGGGTAAAGGGGGTTGTGTGAGCGAGGGGCATGGATTTCCAACAAGCGTGCGTGAGCATGGTAGATAGGTGGTGAATGGAGATGAATGTTTTTTGGGACCTGACGAGCTGTTGCGTGTGAGCGGGGGGGGTTATCTCTGAGTGATGGGATTCAGGGAAAACGGTTATTTTATACGCCGGACTTGGGTCCTGGAAATGGGGAAGTACAATGGCCTGCACTTTAAAGGAGGGGTTTGGTATATCGGCAGTTTGGAGGGATACGTTGTGTATCTTTATACGTACTGTATATACTTCCTAAACTGTTGTATTCTGAGCACCTCTGCAAAAACAAAAAAAAAGGTGATTGTGTGTGAGTGAGGTGAAAGTGTTGATGATGAAAGTATTTTCTTAATGGGGATTTTTTTTTTTCTTTTTTTTTGGGTCACCTGCCTCGGTGGAGACGGCCGAACTTGTTAAAAAAAAAAAAATTGTAAGTGCTTTGTAAGTATTTTTGGGCGCGTTTGAAAACAGTAGACAAACACTAATTAACATTATTCCTTATGCGAGAAATTGTTCGGTATCGGCACTCGAACAGCCTCCTAACGTCTTCTGGAACGAATAAGGTTTCCTAACTCGAAGGGTTAGTACTATAATCGAAGGTGTGTAATAAAGCTATGCTGTCAAATAGACAAAACGAGTCGGTGTCAAGGTGGGACTGTTATAAGGAGGGACACTAAAGTTTGGGGCGCAGAGCGTGATGATGTTGAAGGTAAATCCTGAGTGCTCGTTCGTTTAGACTGTAACAGTCTAATAGAATATGGCAAATGAAATTAGAACCTGACAACTCTGAGTGGAACAGGGTGCTTTCCACGAGATACACATTGAGTGATTTGTATGTGCCTAATGCAAAGGATGGGAAAATGTGGTCTCTCAACATAAATCAATGATAAAAAAAAAAATTCCTGAACATTGGCTGATAGAAGTAATTCCATTAGGAATCAACTCGGAGCAACTTTGTGGCATGGTTGCAAAGGTAGTTTGAGATTACAAACAAATAGTATGAGAATGGAATACTCCTATATGAAACATGAAGGTCGTGAACGTTAGTTGTGCCACACAATCTTATGGTATATCATTGACCGTATAACACACATTAACTGCCCAATGCTTTAAGCCCATTTTTGCTGTCTTGGTTAATCGAAGGTGCCTTTGGGATCTTAAGGAACTTCTAGTGTCCTTTAACATTACCAAAAAAAAACCTAATGGATTTTAAACTAATGCTGTGATTTTAAATAACTTGGTATAACCAGTTACATTTGCTGTGTTTTTTAGTCATATGCTGTGTGCAATTAATTTGGGACAGGAGGAAATTTTGTGATTATTTATAATACTGTTGTCTAGTTCTCCAGCTTTAATTATTGTAGTTTGGGTTCTTTTCTTTTCAGAAGTTTGTTATCAACTTCTGGCAACCATCCAGATGTGGTGTTAGTCGGCGACTCTCTTCAGTGCTACAAACTGTGTTCTCGAGACAAGGCTGCAAGTGTGCTCCGTGGAATGACTGTGATTTTGCCAAAATATCCCTGTCATTTCAAGATTTACTGCTGATATTCATGATAGATGTTGCACTGAGGAAGCATGAAAATATTGTAGCTCTAGAAACATGTGAATTTGGAATATCAGACAGATTTGCCAAAATTTTTGAGCCTAGAAAGTAAACTGTAGGTAGATTTTGAAGTGAACTGACAAAATGGTGATTATGGGTGCTGCATCAATGAAGATGTGGAAAGGAAAACACAAGACAGCCCTCGTGATGGAAGGGTTATAAGAATGTGTGAAGGATTCCAAGAAATCCAGCAAAGATCAGAAAAGATTTGGCCTTCATTCTGGTTTTAAAGGTTGATTCTTCAAACAATTTGATGACGGTCCTCGAAGCTTGCAGAACTGCCAGAAAAATTGGTAAAGAAACAATTAATGATTGCTGCTATGAAGGAAAAAACAGCTGCAGTGGACACTAGATCATAAGGGCTGGGCGACAGCTGAATGGGAGAAAGTTCATTTTCAGATGAGGCACATTTTGAAGTAGTACATGGGTACATATCATAAGAGCAAATGAGAAGGAACAGCTACAGGCTCCTGGCCTATGCGAGGCAAGTCCAATTCTCCTACCTTTTAAGACACTGACCTAGTTTACTTCGCTTAAGGTGACAAACTTATACAATATGCACTTTAAGTGTATTGTCAATGTAGCTAGCATCTAAAACTTTGCTAGTAGAGCTTTACAACTCCTCTTACTCAGAGATCAAGCCGTTTAAGTAAAATTACTGTAAATGTTTATTTTATTTTAATTAAAAAAGAGAAACTTGTAAATGTAAAAGTAGTATACAGTGAACCTCAGCTTATGAGTGCCCCACATGGCAAGTTTTTCAAGATATGAGCCGTGGGTCGGTCGATTTTTTGCTTCTGGATACGACGCCAAAATCAGGTGCGAGCTTCCCCATCAAGGGAGGTTCCTTGACGCTGGTGAGGGGCTCTTGATCTAGGAATTGAATCTGTGCTCCAGTTCCCTAAATTAATAATAATAAGCGAGTCTCAGAACAATCGCCACTAGGTGGCACAGCCCAACGCACATCAGCGTAAGCTGACAATGTGTTTATGTCGTCGTTGCGGGAAGCATTTTCTAGTGTTTTTAATGCCAAAATTTCTTTTTTCTAAACCATGGGTTCCTAATTATTATTATAATCAAGGGGGAGGGCACTACATGGGTCCTAAGAAAGTACATGTATGTATTGTGCAAAGGTAGTGCTGAGAAGAAAGCAGAGGATGATGTACTGGAAATTACAGCATGAAATCATAGATTAAACAAACGAGGTGTGCAGTGGCAGTAGGAGCTTGTGGTAAGTAGCCTCCATCCACTCTTACCTCCGCCAGCATATATACACTTATAAAAACCACTTTTATTTTTTTTTTCCTTTATAGTCTCTGTTTTTTTATACAATATTCTTATTTATGAATATAGTAGTTAGCCTCACAAACACTACATTCTCTTAATAATAAAAGCTCGGGAAGATTAGTCGGCGGGGAGAGAGGGGAATGGCCCACTGCGCTGCCACCACTCGCCATATTATGACCTGTTTTATTCATTCTAGAATATACACCTTCAATCCGACTTACGACCTGCTCAACATACGACGACTCGACTTATGACCGTGTTTTTGTGCCAAATTTCTGGGAATAAACAATGTGTTTGTGTTGTAACACAGTGGTTTATCCTAAACCTTACCAGTATAAAATTACTGTACTAAACAGCATAAAAAGTAAAGTAAAATATGAATAAACAAAATAAAAACAACTAAATAGTTCCATTACAAAAATGTTAATGTTTGATAATTCAGTAGTAAAGTTCGACTTACGTCCATTTCGACTGACGACCGGGGGGTTTCTCGGAACTGAACTCGGTCATAAGTCGGATGGTAGGTGTATATCTTGTTTCTATGGTTAATTATTTTGTTTACGTCCACATTAGAATGAATTGTGAAGATATAAATATGGCCGTTAGAGTTGATATTAGTATACTGGAAGAATTTTTGTTTCTGCTCTTAGAGCAGGAATTGTGCTGGAATGGACATTAAGGCATTTCAATTAATTTTAAATGAGGAAAATTAACTTGGCATATGAGCTGATCGGGTTACAAGCTAGGTCACAGAACGGATTAATACACTCATAAGCCCAAGGTTCCACTGTATTGTCCTCGACTGTACATGACAGTACTATGTTTCTATCAACTTCATTTTATTTATATTCCTGTATAGCTCTGCATTGTTTTACAGGTTACAATAATTTTCAGTCAGTAGTCTTCTGACAACAGACCAATGTTTACTATTTTTGACTTTGTGTATGATAAGGATAATATGTTTATAATTTGGAGTCTATGATAATGGGCAAAATAATTATACAGCATCACCCATCCTTTTAGACCATTATTTAGGGGTTCATTGCAATAGTAATTATTATAATTTAAAATATTGAAGGCACTAAATCCAACAAGTATACTGTGCACATTATTATAAAAAAGGGAAGCCTCAGCACAAGGCAATACAGCGAGGTCATACAGCCAGAGGGCAGGGAATCGTGCAGGATTATAAAGTAGCAAGGTGGCATGGACAAGAGGGATAGTTAGAAAGGGCTGTGAGGAGTGCTAGAGGAAGGAGTCATCAAAAGTGTGTGTAAATCAGCTGTCAGAGTCAACGAGTGGAAGTTTGAGTCAAGGCGAGTCTGTCAGCTAGGAGGGGAGATAAAGTAAGAGCGTTAGTGCAGTGACGTGGGAGGTAAATTTCTGTGTGCTTGTTCAATAGACTGAAAACAGTCCAGCAGAATTTGGCGAACTGAAATTGGAACCTGACAATTCTCATGAGTGGCATAAGGGCACCTCTCCTTGAGATACCCATGGTAAGACAAGCGGTCTGATGTGGAAGACGGGAAATGCATAGTCTCCCAAACCTCGGCATCAATGACAAGATGGCCAGGAAACCTAATACTTGGCTAATGGAATTTGATTTAATTTGGCATGGATCATATCAAATCCAACATGTTGCCTAAGGTTGTGAAGGTTGGTCAGAAATTACAGCAAAATAGTCTGTGAATGAAACCACCCATATGATTTTGGGAGTAATGTATGCTGGACCTTGCAGAAGGGTTCGCCTGTTCATTGCGTTGTACATTCATGTGACCGGGGACCCACCAGGATAACATCATCTTTGTTTTTGATACAGATGGCAGCATAACCAAGCTGTATATGAAAGACCTGGGGATGAGACAAATCAAGTTTTTTTTCTTTATAGCTTGCCAAATCACTTGGGCAACTGCGGCATAGTCAATTACAGGTAATTGCTTTGAGACTTGCTTACAACTCAGCTGTAAAAAAATGAGAGCCGATGTCCATAAATGCCCTTGTAAATAGTAATTTAATGGCGACAGAATAACAAAGCGGTGCTTATGGACTAGGGTGGTTAGTTCAAGTTGATGTGTGCAGGTACAGCATGTAGATATATGGGATTTGTGGGGCAACCATAAAAAAAGATGGACAGGAAGCATGTGTTTTGGGCATGCAATGGGTTGAGAATTTGAAGGTAGGTTGATGTCCATTGTAGGTTCTAGCTCTTCAGTAAAAGCCATTAGTTTCCTAAGGGACATGGAGGGCAAGTAGGAGCTTGATGCAAAGACAGAAGGAGCCAGGGTTGGCAGTGCCAATATTAGAGTGAGTGAGGAGAGAGAGAGAGAGAGGAGAGAGGAGAGAGGAGTGTGAGAAGTGTGAGAGTGAGAGTGATGAGAGTGAGTGAGTGGAGAGAGTGAGAGAGTGTGTGAGTGAGAGAGTGAGAGAGTGTGTGAGTGTGAGTGTGTGAGAGTGTGAGAGTGTGAGAGTGTGTGAGTGTGTGAGAGTGTGTGTGTGTGTGAGTGTGTGTGTGAGTGTGAGTGTGAGTGTGAGTGAGAGTGAGAGTGAGAGTGAGAGTGATGAGTGTGTGTGTGTGTGTGTGTGTTTACCTTCATGATAGATCTCTAAGTGTAGTTCTAATGGAACGGGAATCAGCAAGACCATCCTATTGGGGCAAGTGTTTCCACAAGAAGCGTGCTGGGCCATTGTTATGGAATGTCTTACTTCAACGACCTTCATTCATCCAGAGTCACATGCATATGCAGTACGATTGTACACTGACATTTCACTTATCCAAGAGAAGAAATGCCAGCTGCTCTAAGCTACATCATACCAGCTGAGAAGCTATCTCAGCTTGGGGAAATGGTGGCAAGTAACATTTGCACCTGAGAAAACGCAAAATGATGATCTTCTCTAGGCAACATGATGGTTAAATGTGGTGCAGTAAGTAAGGATGTGGGGGAATGGGAGGATGTTGGCACATGGAGAAGAAGTTGATATCCTTGGGGTGAAATTTTGACTCCAAAATAACCAAAGAAGAAATCATGATTGTAAATCTTGCTAAACAAGGCAGACAGGAAGCTTACAGCACTTCGCCGTATCTCCCATCTGCTTGACAAGTAGGGGTTGCAAGATCCTGTACGGGAACAAGTTACGCTCGCACCTTGAGTATGCTCCACTTTCTTGGTTTGCTTGCCCCCCACTCTCATCTGCGTCTGCTTGAACAGAGTAGTAGTGAACAGAGCAATGACGTCTCATCTCTCGCCTGGACCCATTCCTGGATAGAATCTGTCATTTCATCAGAGCCTTCAACATAGAGGGATGTGGGTGGCCTTACTGTTATGTACAAGGCCAATATTGTCAAAATACACACTATGGCATCCACCTTCGTGGACAGCGTTGATTGTTGAATCAAGCTTGTATGCCACAAGACAGGGCCAGAAGAATGCACGCAACGTTCACTGTGGCTGTACCCTTCTCCAGAAACATCACTCCATCTGAGATCATACGCATACCCCCACCCAGGGATGACTCGAGTATGGAACACTTCGTACAGGATGATGATGTCAACGAGATAAAGTCGTTGATCAAATGAAAATGCTGGCCCACGATGGCGCCAAACTCTTCATCCTGTTTCCTACTTGTATGTCACATAAAAATAAATAGCTTTCAAATGAGCTGATGTAGGAAACAGCTCTTTGCTGGCCAATAAGATTTGGAATCCTTAAACCTGTATAAATATCTGTAAATAAAGCGATATATATATATATATATATATAATATATATTATATATATATTTATATCTATTTATTATATATATATATATATATATATAGATATGAGAGAGAGAGAGAGAGAGAAGAGAGGAGAGAGAGTGAGAGGCGAGAGAGAGAGAGGAGTGAGAGGAGAGAGAGAGGAGAAGGGGGTGAGAGAGGAGAGAGAGAGAGAGAGAGAGGAGGAGAGAGAGAGAGTTGGAGAGAGAGAGAGGGAGAGAGAGAGTAGGTGAGAGAGAGAGAGAGAGAGGAGAGTGAGAGAGAGGGATGAGAAGAGAGAGGTGAGAGATGAGTGGAGGATGGAGAGAGAGAGAGAGAGAGAGTGGAGTGATGTTGAGAGAGAGGAAGAGAAGAAGAGAGAGAGGAGGAGTGAGAGGAGAGAGAGAGAGGGAGGAGGAAGAGAGAGAGAGAGAGAGGAGGAGGGAGGAGGGAGAGAGGAGTGAGGAGAGAGAGGAGAGGAGAGAGGAGAGAGAGGATGAGAGAGAGAGAGAGAGGAGAGAAAGAGAGAGAGGAGATGAGAGAGAGAGAGGAAAGAGGAGAGAGGAGGAGAGAGAGGTGATGAGAGAGGAGGAGGAAGAGGTGAGAGATGAGAGAGAGAGAGTGAGAGAGACGAGAGGAGATGGGAAGGTCGAGAGAGATAGGAGAGTGAGGGGTGAGAGAGAGGAGGGAGTGATGAGAGAGAGAGAGAGGAGAATTATATATTTTTAATATATATATATGTTTATATATATATTTTTTTTTTTTTTTTTATTATCACACCCGGCCGAGTCCCACCAAGGCAGGGTGGCCCGAAAAGAAAAACTTTCACATCATTCACTCCATCACTGTTTGCCAGAAGGGTGCTTTTCATACAGTTTTTAAAACTTGAAACATTAACTCCCCTCCTTCAGGTGTGCAGGCACTGTACTTCCCATCTCCAGGACTCAAGTCGGCCTGAGGTTTCCTGAATCCTTCTAAATGTTAACTTTGCTCACACTCCAAACGCGTCAAGTAATAAAAAACATTTGTCTCCATTCACTCCTATCAATCACGCTCACGCATGCCTGCTGTCTCCCACCGAGGCACAGGGTGACCCAAAAAAGAAAGAAAAATCCCCAAAAAGAAAATACTTTCATCATCATTCAACACTTTCACCACACTCGCACATTACTATCACTGTTTTTGCAGAGGTGCTCAGAAATACAACAGTTAGAAGCATTACCACATATTAAAGATTACACAACATATCCTCAAACTGCACAATATCCCAAACCTCTTTAAAGTGGTGCAGGCTTGTACTTCCCATTTCCTTAGGACCAAGTCCGACTTATGAAAAATAAACCGGTTTCCTGAATCCTTCACTAAATATTACCCCGAGAGGGAAGGAATCTGGGTAGAGATCAGGTGGATTGGGGGGGGGGGGGGGTGGTTAGTGGGAATATGTGGGGTGGTTGGACTTCACTAATGCATCAGATGCAGTAGGCAAGAGGCAAGTTGCAAAAGTAGGAAAAGAAGAGTTAAGCACTGAGGGAACAATAGGTGGTACATATGATTGCGGCTAGGAGCTTTGGATTTTGAGATTTTGGAGGATGAGATGGAGAGCCCCTCTGGAAAAGGCTGTGTGGACAGAAAACAAAGGAAACTGGACAAGGGATGAATAATATGATTGAGAAGAGCAAAGAGCTTAGAAAACATCAGAGGCGAGGACTTCAAAAGGGTTGGACATTGGGGTGACTGTGGGAGGAGGAAACAAGGGCTGAGGGCACCGAGTGCTCTGGAATGGAGAACCACAGAAATCGGTCTCTTGGAGAGGTGGAAGTCACTGTAGTGTACGAGAGGCCCTTTTTTTCCTTGAAAATGGATGTTTGAATTCTTACAATGAAAATCTGGGGCAATGGGAGATTGTACAGGATGAAGGTACTCCACAAGTTAAGGAAAGTAGGGATCTGCAGCTGGATGGATTTTGAGATTAATCGCTCCACAGACTGGACATTCTGCCAATGTCCAATGATCTACAATATCTGGCAGTTTAGTCAAAAGCACTAGTAATGCTGGCATCATCATGATGAAGGAGCAATTCCCACATCTGTAAGGGCTGGACTTGCATATAACAGTGGACCCCAGTTACTGGCCTCTTCTGTTATCAGCAACTCGGTGATCGGCCGTTTGGGAGCAGCCGTCGTGGCTGGGGCTGCTTGCGCATATGGATTGGCTGTTGTCTCAGTGGCTGAGGAAGCTTCTGCCATACATCTAAAATTTCGCTTATTTAAGATAAGTTTCGTTTCAGTTTTTAACCCCGGAGGGTTAGCCACCAGGATAACCCAAGAAACAGTACGTCATCGAGGACTAACTTATTTCCATTGGGGTCCTTAACCGTAAACGGTTCCAAACGTCTATATACGTGCACTACCGTACTGCCCAAACTTTTTTGAGAAAAAAAAAACAATGTTGTTTTTAATAGGAAATAAGGGCATATGGTACCCAGTGCATCCCCAATTATATTTAATATGGTTGCGAGTGCTCACAACCCATTCTCACATTGTTCTAGGCGACTCAGGCTTTATCGTGGCAATGTTAAATGTAGGACACATAAAACGTATATATACGTTTGGGGCACTAGCGGTAAAAACGTATATATTCGTTTGGAACGTTTAAGGGTTATCTTGTCCCTTCAGGATGCAACCCACACCAGTCGACTAACACCCGGTACTATTTGCGCTAGGTGAAAGGACAACAGGTGTAAGGAATCGTGTCGAATTGTCTTACCACCGCCGGGGAATCGAACTCGGGCCCTCCATGTATGAAGCGGGAGCTTTAGCAACATTTCCCATTTTGTTTTTTATTATCATCACACTGGCCACGCGATTCCCACCAAGGCAGGGATGGCGAAAAAAGGAAAACTTTCACCATCATTAGCTCCATCATGTCTTGCCCGAAGGGAGCGTTACCTACAGTTTTTAAACTCAACATTTAACCCCTCTTCAGAGTGCAGGCACTGTCAACTTTGACTCAAGAAATCGTAATGACTCGATTGCAAATAACCATGGTTTATTTGCAACGTGTCTTTACGATTTCTGAGTCATGTTGACGGCAGTGGGGACTTGTGCTAGAGTCGTCACGGCCGGCGCTAGCCTGGAGATTCGTCTCTTAAAACTTGCATTTGTGGCACAGAGGTGGCCTGTGCTAACTTTCCTATGGTGTAGAAATTTACCTAGTTGGAATGAATATTATTGTGGCTAGTGGTATAGTGGCCTAACGCGAGGGCTGGTGGAGTTTTGAGATATGACCGGGGTTAATCCCGGCCGGGGGTTATGGTTTTTTTTTGCAGGCACTGTACTCCCATCTCCAGGACTCAAGTCCGGCCTGCCTGATCCCTGAACCCCCCACCTTCATAAATGTTACTTCACACAAACTACATGGGGAAATGGAGTTTTTCTTCTTTCACATTTACTAAAAGAGAGAAGAAAGAAAAACTCCATTTCCCTTTGTAGTTTGTTATTTTGCAGTGCAATGTGAAATAAGTAACCCATGGCTCCAAAGGAAAGTTCATGTGGGTAAGAAAGTGAGAAACCACCATGGAATTTAGTGTGAAGTGTAACTGGCTGCAGAGAGTGTGTAGCAGGCATGAGGAAGTGTAGTGGTCTAGTGGCATTAAAAAGACCAAGGAAGGGATGTAACCCCAGATAGGACTTGGTACCTGAAAGTCTTTAGTGGGTTAAGCAATTACAACAAAATAGTCTGTGAATGGAACACCTTATATGAAAGGGAGGTCATGTACTGCTGAACGCACAGCAGTGTCTGCCTGTTCATTGCCCTGTACGTCAACATGACCAGGGACCCAACAAAAAAAACTTCTTTGTGTTTCTGCTAGAGATACAAGGCATAGCCAAAGTTGGATACGAAGAACAGGGGGTGAGGTATATCAAAATATTTGTATAGCCTGTGGGTTAAAAAGCATTAAGGGTCTGAAACGACCAACTATTGGGGACACAGGCATGATTCCTATAGAGATAAGTGCTACAAGATGGCTTGACAATTCAGCAGTTAAAAATGCTAGCGTGGATAATAAAATGTCCTCGCACGGGACAATGTCCAGGAAACACTACTGCAAATCCGATGCCATTAAAAACACTTTGAACCATCGGTGTACACTGCATGGCTTGAGAATGAAGAGCGAAGTGGTTTAAGAACAGATGAGGGGAATACTCCGTAGGAGGTTTGGGCTTTTCGTGCACGGGCAGTGGGAACTTCCAAGGGGGCAGGGAAGAAAAGGAGTGAGATTGCTACATGGAACATAGAAAAGTGGGTATACTGAGAGAAGACGAGCGGAAATTGGAGGCAGGAGAGAATAAGGGGGCGGAGTAAGCAGGGGTGACGAACAAATAAAGAACGTTCTACTAACATCAGTGACCATCCTATATGCGGAAGGACTGTAGGAGGTCATGAGATCGAACATAACAGCGAAGGGCAATGACCATCTATTGGCTGGATTGGACAGGGATGGAATTATTCGCTTCTGACACAGAGGCTCTTCATACAGGGGATCAACGAAAGGCACCAAGGCACAGACAGTGATTTGATGCTGAATGGGATCTATCTTAGAGTTGTGGGAGAGGCCGCAGAATAGATTGTGTAAACAATCCAGCTTGGACTAGATAGGGTGGATTGTAAATGGAAGGCTGTTGTGTCGATTACTCCCTTGGTGAAATGTGAGCGAGAAACTTTAAGGGGAGATTTAGTGGCCGACTCGGCTCCTAGAGTAAGGTCAATTTTGGCAATGACCTTCAAACTTCAGGCAGGGCAAATTTAAGTTTCCACTTTGGTGACAGTGTTTCAGGAGCTCAAGTGTTCTCTACTGATTGTCCTGTCATTGCCATGTGTAATTCTTGTTGGACTGAAGTACAGATGAGGACATTGACAAGCAACTCGAACTGGAGAAAGGAATGTGTGTATAGTGACAGGGATGTCACCAAATAGAGCAGAGAAAGGGAAAAGATTGTAGCTTGCCAGTATTCTTCAGTTGACAATGTGTATATCCATTTCTCAAGTGTATAAAAGATACACTGACAAAAATGCCTTTTGAGGGCTTTCCTCGATCCAATCAGTCAGGTAAGCAGATTGTCTTTGAAAAAAAACAGCATGGAGGGAATGAAGCCTTTCCAGTCAACATTTATTCTTAGATGGACGTGATAAGTCGTGTCAGGATCATCAGTATGGGTCAAGGCTGTTTTGAGCAATGGCGGCATGCCAGTGCACCTGAAAATCAATGCACTGTTCAAGGGAATAAGCCAGAAGCATGGTCAAAAGCAGATCAAAGGTAAACTTCTGGGAAAATGATGTGTTGCCCAAAAGCATATGCCGGGTACAAAGGTTCCATTAGGTATGCCAGGCGCTACTTAACCCTTAATGTGTCCAAAACGTAGATCTACGTTCGCTCACGTAAACACTCCAAATGTTAGATCTATTTTTTTTTACATTGGCTTTCTCGGAGAAAATTCAAGGTCAGAGCACTGTGTGTGTGAAAACGTAGGTCCACATTGGACAGTTGAAGGGTTAGGGGTGCTTGCAGGGGGGTAAAGGGCCTGGGAGGAATCAAAACAGAGAAACCCCGGTTCGTGATGCCAGCGGTATCCGATACATCCAGTATTTGATTGCATGGATCGCAAAAATTTTGCCCTCCGTTCAGTTTAAAACCCGGTATTCGCGAATTCGCCGAGACGTGTCCAGTGTGCCTGAACTGCACCCAGTGTGTGCAGAGTGTTTACAAGCCTGCCAGTGTGCTCGCAATCTAAGGATATTTTTTTTTTTTTTTTTTTATTTTTTTTTTTTTTTTTTCTTTTTTTTTTTTTTTTTAAATTTCTTTTGGTACATTCCATATTATGCAGTGTGTTTTGTGCTTGTTACTGCCAAAATAAGTCACAATGGGCCCCAAGAAAGCTTCTAGTGCAAAACCCTTCGAAGACCAAGGTGCTAATGACTATTGAAAATGAAGAAAGAGGTAATTGCCAAAGTACGAAAGTGGCGTGCGTGTGTCGGAGCTGGCCAAGTTGTATACAAAACCCAATCAACCATCTCTACTATAGTGACAGGAAACGGCAATCAAAAAAGCTGGTGTTGAAAGGTGCAATGTGATTACGAAACAGCGACTTGCAAGTGTTAGAAAATGTTGAGAGACTGTTATTGGTTGTGGATAAATGTAAAACAGCTAGGAGGAGATGCATCTCCAAGCGGTCATTTGTGGAAAAGGCTAGGAAGTTGTATGACGTTTTGGTTAAGAAATGCCTGCAAACTAGTGGTGATACGATGTGATTTTAGGCCAGCTAAGGGTGGTTTGAAAAGATTTAAGAATGCGTAGTGGCATACATAGTGTGTGATTTGGCATGGTGAAGCTGTCAGTCGCGACCAAAAGCAGCTGAAAAATATTGTGAAGGAATCAAGATTACTAGACAGTGAGACTTGAAACCTGAACAAGGTTTTTATTGCGATGTAAACAGGCCTGTTTTGGAGAATTGCCAAGCAGGGACTACATTTACTCAGGAGTGATAAGGCACTCCCAGACATTAAGGCCTATGTAAGAAAGACAGGCTTACTCTTCTGATGTGTGCCATGCTAGTGGTGATTGCAAAGTGTAGCCTTTATTGATAGTATCACTCTGAAAACTCCCGAGCGTTAGGCAAAGTATATCACTCAAGGCTCTAATTTGTGTGTGCTGTGCAGGGCAAACACTAAGGCATGGGTCACTAGGGATTTTCTATGACTGGTTACACCAGCATTTGCCCCCAATGTGAAAAAAAATTACCTAATTGAACAGGAAATTTAGACCTTAAGTGCTCCTGGTATTAGACAATGCCCCTGGTCATCCTACAGAATTGGCAGAGCAACTTTTCTGGGGACATTGAGCTTCATTAAGGTCAGTTGTTGCCTCCTAATAACCAATCCTTCTCCTGCAGCCCATGGACCAGCAGGTCGTTTCCATCTTCAAGAAACTGTACACAAAACTATGTTTGAAGGGCGTTGAGTGACCACAGACACACTATTGACTCTAAAGGAGTTTTGGAAGGTTCACTTTAATATCCTCATTGTGTAAAACCTTATAGGTTAGGCTTGGGAGGGAGTACAAGAGGACTGGAATTCTGCCTGAAATACAACTGTGGCCAGAATGTGTAGACAAAGTGATTTTGAAGGGTTTGAGGCTAACCCTGAGAAGTTGTTATGCCAGTTGAGGAAATCCATTGTGGCATGGGGGAAGTTTCCTTGGGGTTGGGAGGTTAGTGGGGAGGGATGTGGAAGAGTTGGTGGAGGTGACAATGACGATCTAACCATGCTGGAGCTGCTGGATCAGCTTCACAGCAAGAGGCCAGACCGTGGAAGCTGTTCGGAGGAAGGGGATGGAGAAATGAAGAAGGTGGCATAATTCAAGATTAAGGAATGTGTTGTGCAATTTGGCTGTAAGTGCAAAGCTTTTATTGATGAAAATCACCCTCAGACAGCTGCGCAAGCCAGTGTTGGCAACCTGTATGTACAATGCACTGTTGTGAAGCACTTCCGGAAAGTCATACTGGAACGGAGGTATCAAGACCTCTATGGACAGATATGTTGTGCCAACAAAAGTCCAGCGCTCTCAAGCCTGATCCTAGTGGCATTAAAAGAAGGGAAAGTAACCCCGGAAAAGACTTGCTATGTCAAGTCCTAATGGAAGGGGATTCCCCTTCTAAACATAGGTTCGACACTCTCCCTCCTCCCATCCCTTCAATCACCACCAGATATTCATTAAAGGTATGTGTCATGTATTCTATTAATTAATTTGGATTTCCATTATTTCTTATGGTGGGGAAAATTGATTCGCCTTCGATAATTTTGGTTTACGAGGACTCTCAGGAACGGATTAATATCGCCAAACCGGGGGTCCACTGTACATGACCATCAATAAATTTACTGTTTTGACTATTATTAAACAAAAGGGAAGGGCCACAGATGACGGAAATAAAAAAAAAAAACGCTTATCCTTTCAGCACCCAAGAATACAAACAATGTGTTCAGAAGTGCTGACGCAACATGCAACCAACCTTTACTCTAAACCAAAGTATTCCAGTACACATTCAACAGGATGGCTCCTACCAGACAAACCACTTCCAAAAGCAAACAGATACCGAGGCCCTCAACAAATGGGGACAGAATACTATTTAACGGTTGATCTGTGCATAGGAGCTGAAATTTTTTAGGGAAAATATCCAAACGGAATGAGCCCAAATAAAAAAGGGGGGATGGGGGAGGGGGAGTATGGAGACTCAGTCAAAGGAAAAAATGGACTAATTCTCTGGATCAAGAGCCCCTTGTCGATACATGCTTTGATAAGCCACCGTGTGAAGAGAAGAAAAAAAAAAAAAAAACTTTATAAAGTTACCTAATACATGTATTTACACGGTTGATCTCATCAGGAAGATAAGACAGTCAGGGGTGTAATTTGGTCAAGTCTGAGGAAGACCTGACTGTTCATGAGCTTTCAATGAGGCAGCAAATAAATTTTCGTATTTGTAGTCATATCGGAGCCATAAAGGAATTTACTCTAGTAATCGTAAAACTGGCACTAAACTCCCATAAAAGGAAGACAGGGAAATGTGGAACAACACTATATTTAAGTGAAATGTTCGCGAATCAGTTTTTGACAGAGAATTTTTAAGCTATTGCTCAAGGATTCAACATGCAATCCCATCCACTGCTCACTTCTATTCAATTAAGTTCATTTGGATGTAACTTTGTTGCCTTGTTTATAAACCTGTTAGACCATCCTGGTACTATTGTCTGAAGGTTATTTTCAACTTTGCTAATTATTAATTATTATAACAAAATAAGAAGCGCTAAGCACAAGGGCTATACAGCGCTGCAGGGTAGGGAATGGAAGCTGGAGGGTATTGGGATGGCAGAAGGGAGGAGGGATGATCAGCAGGTTTACAGAAAACAGCGGGGCAGGGGTTAGTAGGGGGTAGTGGGTAGCAAGAGATTGAAGTAGAAAGCGGCTGAGAAGGTATCAGAATTTGTGAAGTAAGTCAGTTGTTGTTCCAACTTGCTAATACTATGAGTATTAAAATGGTAAAGAGGAAGCCACCCAGGTAGGTTTAGTAACATCCACTACACATGGCAGGGTATGATAATTGTTTGCTGGGTTATTAGCAGGATTGTTGCTGTTTCTGATAAAGATAGCTGTGAATCTTAATACTTGTGCCATTATAATTATTAGAATAAAAAAAATAAAGAATACTATAACCCACAAAGGTTAAACAGTACTGGCTGTATAGGGTATGTTAACTATTTTATTGCTTGGACGTGAGACCAGCAAGGGTGGAGAGTAATAAGAGGGCAGAGTAAGTAAGGGCAGAGAGAGGGAATGTGCTCCAAGAAGTTACAGTGGTACTCAAGTTTCGAACAGCTCCCCAACTTGAACAATTATGTAAGTGTATTTTTGTAAGGGAGGGCAGTGGGAGTCGTCCTGTCTAAGGGAATGTGTTGGTGTAATTATTATACAGAAAATTCTGTGGGTTGGATAGTAGGAGAAGTGTGGAGTTTATAACAAAGTTAATTTGTCAGAGGGCTCTGAAGAGGGGGTTGTTAAGGTTGGTTTGGTCATTTAGAGAGAATGGATCAAGTAGAATGACATGGAGAGGTACAAATCTGTAGGGAAGGAAGGCGGGGTATGGGTCGGTCCTCGAAGGTTGGAGGGAGGGGGGTAAAGGGGGTTGTGTGAGCGAGGGGCATGGATTTCCAACAAGCGTGCGTGAGCATGGTAGATAGGTGGTGAATGGAGATGAATGTTTTTTGGGACCTGACGAGCTGTTGCGTGTGAGCGGGGGGGAGACCCCAAAGCTACTCGGGATACCGGAGAGGGATGGGGACATCCCTGGAAATCCAGAATTCCACGGCAAACTACGCCACCGCCAAGAAACCTCAACGGAATGGATCGACCCCGGTGTCCTTTCCTCTACCTAGGAACTAGCGTGCCTGTGGGAGAAATCCCAAAGGACAAAAAGAGGAAGGGCAAAAGGGAGGAGTGGGGAGGAGGAGGAGGAAAGGAAAAAGGGGAGGATGGGGAGGATGGGATAGGGGAGGGGAGATTGGGGGGTAATTAGGTTCGGTCTGAGGAAGAAGACCGATAGGTCTAATTCCTCAGACCAAGAGCCTCTTCACCACGCCAAGGAGCCCCCCTTGAAGAGGACCACAGACTATAACTTACAATGGAAGCTTCCTTTACCTTGTCCTGTCCATGGCTTTCTTATCATTTATGACAGAAGATGCAACTGTATAGCACTTCTAAAACTTGTTCACCTATAACAAACATAACCAAATTTTAATGGTGGCTACAAGTACATTCAGTGTACTGCTTTAAGGAAAGTGCCCTCAAATATGCAGTTTCATAAATTCTGACCATGGTATGAGAGAATGGGTCGGGTGTGGTGGATGTGCACAGAATAAAAAAGCAAAATCTCTCCACACAGTGAATGACTGGCAGAGCAAACCTCTGACCTTGAGCTTGGTATAAAAACAGTTATTTTGAGGTCTTTTCTAGGTTAGTTATGGTTTCAACTGGCTGTTTCTTTGTTATGAAATGACAGAAGGGAATACAACTAGTAATTATTATTATTATTATAATAAAAAAAAAAGCGCTAAGCCACAAGGGCTACACAGCGCTGCAGGGTAGGGAAGAAAGCAAGAGTATTGGGCGGCAGAAGGGGGGAGGGAATGATCAGTAGGTTACAGAAAACAGCGGGCAGGGGATAGTGCGGGGGTAGGGGGCAGCAAGAGATTGAGGAAGAAAGGGCTGAAAGGTATCATCAGGTTTGTGAAGTAAGTCAGTTGTTGTAAAAAAGTCAATAGAGAGTACGGATGAAAGGTGGGTCCTAAAGCGAGAAGGAAGGTAAAGAGAAAGCAGCAAAAGCAAAGACGACGAAGGTATATTCGCGTGCTCGTTGATAAAGTGGGCAGTCTATAGAACGTGGCGAACCGATAATGGAACCTGACAATTCTCACAGAGAGGAGCAGGGCGCCTCTCCAAGAGATAACTAAGAGTAAGACGAGTATGGCCCGCAATGCTATGCATATAAGTGGCTTTGGCATGCCTATTCTTACCTGTATTTTTTTTGTACCTCTGTATGTATGCTGCAAATTATAAAATAAAATAAAATGGCCAATGCGAAGATGGGAGAGAGTAGTCTCCCAACCTCGACACTGGTGGGCAAGAAGACGGCCAGTAACCTTTTACTCGGGTTTAATAGATTGAAGTTTGTTACCGAGCAGAGTAGACCAACGTTGTTGCCAACGGTGTGAAGGTGGGTAGCTATTACAGCAAAATAGTCCGTAAATGGAACACCTCTATATGAAACTGGTAGGTCATGTACTGCTGACCGCCGGGCAGTGTCTGCCTGCTCATTGCCCTGAAACGTCAACATGACCAGGGACCCAACAAAAAACAGTATCTTCATGCTTGAAGAGATGCGGCGTAGCCAGTTGGATACGGAGGACTAAGGGGTGAGGTGTATCAAATTTCTGTATAGCCTGAAAAAGCACTAAGTGAGTCTGAGAAAAACCACAAATTATGACACGGGCATAGATGCAATACGGATAAGTGCTGCAAGAATAGCATACAATTCAGCAGTAAAGATACTAGCCCGAAGATAGTAAATGCCCTCGTACGACGCTGTCCCGGAAACACTACTGCGAATCCTAACGCCGTCAGAATACTTTGAGCCATCTGTGTACACGCAATGGCATGAGAATGAGAGTGGAAGTGGTCAAGAAAAAGAGAGGGGGAAGGTAACCGTAGACAGTTGGGCTTTCGAGCAAGGGAGTGAGAAAGAACAGACCGAGCAGCTGGAACTTCCCAGGGGGGGTAGGGAAAAGTGAGATGCTACATGAACATAGAAAAAGGGGGTAATTGAAAAAAAGACAAGAGCGAATGAAGGCGAAGGGAGAAGGGAAGGAGCAAACAGGGTGGCGAACAAAAAAGATGTCTACTAATATCGGTGACCATTCTATAAATGGAAGGATTGCGGAGATCATGAGAGTGTACATAGTAGTGAAGGCAATGGCATCACGGCGATCGGATAAGGATGGAACATTCGCTTCTGTATAGAGGCTCTCAACAGGGGAAGAGCGAAAAGCACCAAGACAAAAAACATAATCCTTGGTGATGAATAGGGTTAAAGCTAGAGAGAGTAGCAGGAGAGGCTGCTGAATAGATCTGGTCACCATAATCAAGTTTCGATAAAATGGGGGCGGAATGTAAGCGAAGGAATGCGACGATCGGCCCCCATGAAAGAAAGAGCAAGGGTTTTAAGAAGGTCAGCCGGCTGTGACAAGTTACCTTCAGAGAAAGGAATGTGAGATTTTTCCCGGATAACCTACGGTCAAAGAGGCCTAGAAACCTGACTGTATCACGGTCAGGGATACAGGGGCCATAGAGGTACAAAGGATGATTGGAGATGACAGAGCGTCTAGTGAAAGTAATTTGGCGAGTTTTTGGTACTGGAAAATTTAAACCCATGTGTGGTGGCCCAAGTGGAACCCCGGTCGACCGCATGGTTGGAGAGAAACTGCAATGAGGGGACAGTCAGCACCTGCACATGCAATAGCAAAGTCATCAACATAGAGTGATGACCAAATATTGGGTGGAAGACAGAGGCCCAAAAAAAA
>NW_026507707.1:0-16475 GCF_026875155.1 Cherax quadricarinatus
AACTTGTTGCAACGAGGTGAAGGTGGGTAGCTTTACAGCAAAAAGAATAACATACGAGTGTCCTCGCAGTTTAATTAGTATGTTCTAATATTATATTGTTACAATGACTAGATCCCCAGCCGATATTTCCAGAAATTTTTCACGTAATTGATTTCCTGTCATCCACTCCATTTCAAGACATTTGCTACATTAAATTCTTCATATATTCAATCCATTTGCTCAATTTATCAAAATCATTATGCATTGATTTACAGTCATTTTGTGTCAATTATAAATGTTTTTATCAACCACAAACACATTATCTACTCTTGGTAAATCATTTATATAAAATAGATAAGGTATTTGGTGCAAGTATAGATCCTTGTGGCACCCCACTTGTCCATCTGCGCACGATACATTTACAATAATTTACAATAATTGCAAAGATGTGAGAAACTCTCACATCTATTGTAATAACTTAAAATTATTTCTTAGTCTAAGACTAAATAAGTATAGCAACCCACCCACTTTCTTTCTTAAGCAGTTTTCGTGGCTGCCGTAACAGTCAATAAATCTTACATACTTCATTTTGTAGACTAGAAACAATAGTTTTTCTGTAGCTTTGCTCTACAAGTATTTTATTCAAATTCCTGTAAGGGCTTTCTCTAATGCTTTTGCAATATTGGTTAGCGAAACGACCCATAATTAAAAGGGTCTTTCGTGTCTTATAGTAAGGATTGGCGTAATTTTTTTCCCAAATTTACCTTCTTGTAGTGAAATGTTTTCTAAGTTAATACGAAAACTTTAGTTCACAATCAAAAAACTAAAGATATATCGCCCGGGTGTGCTTTTCATGTCAGTATTTATAAGTAATTTCCTTACTCCCTATTAAGTATTTGAATATCCTCGATTTCTGTTGCATTTAAAATATATTTTAAGACCCAAATTTCCTTAATATCAAGTTTTAGTAACTCAGTGGTGAGAAAGCAACTCCAACACTGTGTTCCGGGTATCGTATCCCTGGTCTGAAAGATAAAAGAAAAAATCCTAAAAATTTAGCAAGTATATTGTATTTTATGCTTTGTATAGTGGGATGTTTCATTACCTATTAGTGATTACTATTTTAAATAAATACACGAGCAAAGGTGAGCTCCTGGTGTCCCGTCTTCAGTATTAATTCTAACGTGATTTTGTTTATATTAAAACTGCGGTGGTTGTGGGACTTATTAATTTCTCTGGTATTTCATGTTCCTTTCTCTTTATAAGACAATGTTGCAATAAGCTGCCAGGACAATCTTCTTACATCTTTGTCTCCATCACTTTTTTGAAGCTGATGGGAAAGCTTTTACATTTCTTAACTTTTGATGCGTGTTACTCTATAGTTTTTGACGTAGTGGTACATAATAGCTTTTGACGTAGTGGTACATAATAACTTTTGACGTAGTGGTACATAATAGCTTTTGACGTAGTGTACATAATAGCTTTTGACGTAGTGGTACAAATAGCTTTGACGTAGTGGTACATAATACTCTTGATGTAGTGATACATAAGCTTTTGTGTGGTACAGTAATTTTTGACGTAGTGGTACATAATAGCTTTTGATTGTGTAAATAATAGCCTTTGATTAGTGGTGCCCTAATGGGTTTTGATGTAGTGTACATAAAGCTTTTTATGTCCTCTTTTACCACCTTTTTTTTTTTTGGTGCCCAGGGTCCTTCTGGTCTTCCCATTTTTTCTGTTGCTTGGTCGAACCTCACTTTTGCCTCCTTGTTTTTGTTAACACAGTCATTTACGATTTCCCACTTTCTTTTTCCCACTGATCCTCATTCAGGAAATTTTTCTGCCTGGTGTGCAATGTTTTGTAGTTTGCTTCTTCCTTCCTGCCCTCCTGATTTCCACTCCCTTTGTGTATTCGAAGCCGGGGATCACGTGATCACTGCCCATGGGGCCTTTCGGTGTGTGTGTGTGTGTGTGTGTGTGTGGTGTGGTTGTGTGTGTGTGTGTGTGTGTGTGTGTGGTGTGTGGTGTGTGTGTGTCAACGAATCCAAAATGGTGGTAGAAGTTATTCCCAATTTGAGCACTCCCTTCTCAGTGAAGGAGACCACAAAGGAAATCTCCGGGGAGTGCAGTAAGTGTGACCCCAGAGAGTGTGCTGCGACCTTTTCAAGGGGAAAAATCGCTGAACACCCCGTAATACATCAAGTTTAGTTAAAACTGCTCCAAAATAACGCAACTATGTATTTAAATTTTCCTGCCCTTTCCCGACTTATTATCTGTCTAACGTTTTTGGTATCTTGGGAAGTAATTTTTCCTTGCGTTTCTTCACATTACTGTTATATTTTTTTGATTATTTTATTTTTAACACATCGGCCATCTCCCCACAAGTTGGGTGGCCCGAAAGAGAAAAACTTTCATATTCAACTCAATCAATGTCTTGTCAGAGGCGCCGTGTCTCACTATCAGTTATAAAAACTGCCAACATTAAACACCCCTCTTCAGAGTGCAGGACTGTTCTTACCATTCAAGGACTCAAGTCCGGCCGGTCGGTTTCCTGAATCCCTTATATAGTTATATTGCTTACACTTAACAGACTTCCAAGTACCATAAACCTTCTGTCTCCATTCACCCTCCTATCAAATACGCTCACGCGATGCTTGATAGAAGTCCAAGCCTTCTCGCACACAAAACCTCCTTTACCCCTCCCTCAACCTTTCTAGGCCGACCAACACTAAGTTTAACACTCCCGAAATCATTATTTTATTCCTTTTCTATTTTGTTCACAAACATTCTCCACAGAGCGCACAAGTATTACAGGGTAAATACTAAGCAGCAAAAACTGGTGGAAAAAGAGAAGGGAGGAAGGAAGGAAGAGTTTGGAGGAAGAGGGAAGAGGGAGGAGGAGGAATAGGAGGTAGATAGGCGGATAGGAGGGAGAGTCGAGGAGGAGGGAATAGGAGGCAGGTAGGTAGGTAAGTGGGTAGGTAGGTATATGGATAGGCAGGTTAGGTAGGTATTATAGATAGGCAGGTAGGAGGTATATAGATAGGCAGGTAGGTAAGTAGGTGGCCAGGTATGCAGGCAGGCAGGTATGCAGGCAGGAGGGAGGCTGGTATACAGGCAGGCAGGATAGGCAGGGCAGGCAGGTATGAGGCATGCATGTTGCAGGCAGGGCATGTATGCAGGCAGGCAGGTATGAGGCAGGCAGGACAGGTATGCGGGCTGACATGTATGCAGGCAGGCAGGTATACAAGCAGGCAGGTATGCAGGCAGGCTGGTAAGCAGGCAGGCAGGTATGCAGGCAGGAGGTATACAAGCAGGCAGGTATTACAGGATGCAGGTATACAGGCAGGCGGTATACAGGCAGGCAGGTATACAGGCAGGCAGGTATACAGGCAGGCAGGCGGAACTCTGAACATGAATTAATTTTCCAGGTTTTCAAATGGAACTTGGTTTTTAATTATAGTTTTAACTTCCTTCTGTATTTTAAAATCACTCTTTAAGCTGCGGTGTTTGCGAGCCCTCGCAAGATGTTCTTTAAGGATCTCCTTCACTTTCTCTTCTAGAGGTACGAAAATATAACTTCATATACACAAGCCAAGTAAACTTTCGTGATATCATTGTTTATAGATTTATTTCTTATCATGGCTAGTTTACCAAACCCTTTGTATTAGTGTAAAGGAAGTGTTTGAGATATTGGCTGTATTGGAGTGACATCTTAAACTGGTCGAATCTGGGGCGCCATGCAAGACAGTGATTATGTGAATGATGGTGAAGTGTGTTGTTTTTTGGCCGAACGTGTTGACAAAAAGTATGTATATTATATATGATCATGCAATGGTAGGCTTTCATTCACACACGATTTTAACGTCCTGACTTCTAGGTTGGAGTGCTGGAGACTAATCTGGTGTGGGCTATACTATAAAGCTCTATTAATTACATGATTACCTTATGGGTACAACAAGAACCCGATGTTTGGTCATATGGACTTCGAACGAACAGAGTCCAAACAATTTTTGTTCAGAAAAATATGACAGGGTCTTTGAAACGTTTTTTTTTCTGGAGTCCGAAACGCTCTGAATTGAATTTATAGTTCAGTTGTAAAAAAAACTTAATAAAAAGCTTGTTTCAAATAGTACCCCCCCATCCTTCCCCGTCCGTAGACACTAAACCCCAACAAACCAAAATACCTTGAAGTGTCATCTGGGCACTGACTAACTCTCAGGAACTTTTGAAAGAGTTCAACATTGTCCAGTGTTTTTCTGAGAAAGATAATTTAGGTTTGGGAAATACTGATTCGGGCCATCGAACTTTTCGCGGTTCGAAAACCACCTAAGGTAGCGAAATAAGTTCCAACGCCGAGGTTCCCTTGAATTAGTGTTTCCTGTTCTTTCTCAGTGTGAGCCTCCGGATTTTTGATTCCCTATTCAATCATTTTTTCCCTGTTATCAATGTGATGACAGAGTTATGTAAAGCACTTTTCATTACCCATCTTCCTTGTACTATCACTTCCTTACGCCCTCTCCTTTCCACATCTTCCTCTTCCATGATTTCCTACCACCCCACTCTCTCTCCCTCCCTTCCTCCTATCCCCCACCTTCACTTTGCCTCCTGTCTTTTACCTGCTCACTGTGTCGGTCTGTGTGTCAGTCACTGTCAGTCTCTAATTTTTTTTCTCATTTTATCCAGTCTGCCCAATGTTGTCAGTCTGTCTCGTCAACTGCCAAATTGTCTATCATACACTGTCATACTCTATTACATGATAATATATACCTGGAAAATACTCGAGGGCCTGGTCCCAAATCTGCAAAGTAAACCCAATGAGGAGAAGGGGTGCGTGGGCACAATAAGAGAACACTGTATCAAAATTTCGGGTCCCTCCCAGACTATTCAACATCTTGCCAGGAGATATCAGAAACATGGCTGGAACAAGTGTAGAACCTTCAAGAGGAAACTGGACAAAGTATCTTCACCAGGTGCCAGATCAACCAGGCTGTGATGAATGTGAGGGCAGGGGCCTCATCGCAACATCCTTGTTGATCAGGCACGCACCAGACGAGCCTGACCATGCCGGGTCCGAGGTAGTGGAATCTCTCTAAACTCTTCACAGGTTTCAAAGGCAATTTATTTTCCGCCTCTTACGTCAGCCTGCCACTTCGTCAGCTGCCACTGCGTCAGCTGCATGCTTCAGCCTGCCACTGAGTCAGCCTGCCACTTATGTCAACCCGTCTGTTGTGTGTGAGTCAGTCTTTAAATCAAGTCTGCCTTTAATATTAGCCTGTAAGTGTGTCAGTCTGTCATTTCTGATTTTTTTCTTTGTTTTGTGATGTTGCTAAGTGCTCCTCTGCCTATGCTTCTGAATGTCTTGTCAAACTTGACATGAACTGAGTCACTTATGCAAATTGAGTAATCTTTATTAACGAAATCGTTTCGCCACTAAACGGCTCATCATTCAATACAAAGCTTTTATTGGACTGATAAAGTATTGTGTAGCTGGACGTTTCCTTATTAAGACTCCCGTACGTTGCTCAAGTGTTTCAATATTCACTTGCCTGTGTTCAAAATCATTTTTCACATGTGTCTCTCGTTTGTTTTACCACTTCATCAGTCTGTCAGTTTGTATGTTGCTCTGTCAGTTGTTTTTTTCTTTGAAGCTATGCGAACTGTCAGTCTGTGAGCTCTGGACAGCGAGGCTCTGATGGGCTATAGATTTGACCCTTTCCCTATGCTGGTATATAGTGCATTTGGTGTGACTTGCATCTCTGTTTAATGTTATTTCTCTGTGACCACTTGTCCTCTGTTATCTGCATGTTATTGTTTTCCTCTGTATTGACTCTTTGATCTATTTAACCTGTATCTTGCTGGTTATTTTTTATACATCTTTTGGTCTTTATTGAAGGTTTGTCTGCCTGTTTTACTGTTCATTGAATCTGCTTTCGCGTACACGCATGTTTGTTCTGCTTGTTACTCTGTTTACCTGTTGTCCATGTACCTTTGTGTTCTGTTTCTTCACCTTTTCATGTTTGTCCACCTAATTGTTTTGGTGTATTTTTCGTCTGTTTTCTCTGTCTTTAGTTATGTCTATAGATAATCGGGGCCTTACACAGTTGTGCCTTGTACGTGCCTCAGTTTGCACGTTTGTCTTTGTTGATTGTTTATCTATGTCTTTCTGTCTTCCTGCTCAAACTGTTTTTGTGTACTGACTGTTATTTCGTCTGTCTTGCGTACTGTCTGCCCACACTACTATAATCCCCTGTCTCATTCTCATACCTGGGGTATTAGGGACAGTGAAGGGCTAATTTTCCCATGAATCCCCAAGTAATCCTAAGATCGTTTAATTTCAGGAGACTTGTTATGTGATACAAGTTCGTTCAACGAATACCAAATCTCGTAAGGGACTAAGTCTCCGGGAATGTTGAGGCTTTGTTTTATTGTTCTGTGTGTGTGTGTGTGTGTGTGTGTGTGTGTGTGTGTGTGTGTGTGTGTGTGTGTTGTGTGTGTGTGTGTAATTACCAGCTATGCTGCAGGTCTGAGCCTGAGTCCTGGGTATTAATCATGCCTGTTTATCAAGATCTCAGGCAAACAAGCGATAATTTATTTTCAATTGAACCACTATGAAAGGAAGTTAATTTCCTGTGCCTTTTCTAATCGCTTAAGTAACATTTCTGTAGGAATGCGATGAAGAGATTACGAAATCGCTTGGAAATTTTATCATCTTTTTTATAATTTGCATATGGTGTTTGTTTCACTTCCCATTTCTCCTTTACCTCACTTATTCGTTGCCCTCAGGCAGAAAAAAGTGCTTCCTCACTGTCCAAGTGGCTTGTTCAGCTTCCATCTCTCTCTCTCTCTTCTCTATCTCTCTCTTTCTCTCTCTTCTCCCTTCCCCATTGCTACGTTCTCAGCATTCTCAGCTCATTTAAAAGATTTCACTAGCTTCATCTTTAAATCTCAATGTATCCTAGTGGCAGATCTTTCTTTCTGTCATGTTGGAAGTCTCAGCAACCTGGTCAAACAGACTTATTGTCCCTCCTGTGATACATTTGATCAATCCTCTACGGAAAGCTAGAGAGTCACTTCAGTGTACACCACAGAGTATAGGCACTTGGAATGAGATCGTTCTTATCGTTTGGTAGTTTCCACATATCATGTAATCTGCTTGAACAAACATGTACGCTGATGGAGAGCAAGTGACTTACAAGCATTCTGAAAATGGGTTTTGTTAAACTGTTGTTAGTGCATATGTGAACTGGTTGTGATTCGGAATGACATTTTGTGGCCACTTTCTGGAAAACAGGGCCACAAAATTTTGTGAAATCTGTTGTACTAGAATTCCTGAATTTTTTTTCATAGCTTGGAAGCTGAGAGGCTGAAATCGCTCTTGAAGAGTCGTGTATCGTCCTATACTTTCACTAGACTTTGAAATAAATCTAACAAGTAGAAAGCTGAATAGAGCACTCAATTTTAACTTGTATTTGGGGCTTGATTATTGGCTGGAGGGCTTGCTACCAAACGTGCATTGAGCAAAGCTGATCGCCACCTGGACTTCGCTAAATCAACCTTGGTGCAATTTCGTCGCCTTGACAGTTTTTCCTGCAGCAGGTCAACAACCAGAATCTGTCCCATCTGTTTTATTCATGAAATGAGTAAACTGGTAAGCCAAACACCAGATGTCTATAGGAAGTTTCAGAGGAGGTTTTCATGCCATTGCTCAAATAAATCTGTTACGAAGATATCTATGCGTAGTTGCCATCAAACCGTTACGAAGTCATTAAAAGCACAAACTGCCTTGACTCAATGCATTAAGTTTGACAGAACAGGGACCATTGGTGGAAATGCCTGCCCACATATTGTCTGAGTTTAACACTGGATTCAGGAGTTCCTTGATCTCACTAAACCACAAGTAAAGATTCAAACTGACACTAAATGAAGAGGAAGCATTCCAGATCTTTTGAATATGAAAACAACATATCAAGATTCACGTCCATCTTTTCCTTGACCCTCGATGAAAAATAAGATGAGTGGTATTGGGTCGCGGAAGAAGTCAAATGAACTAATATTCCCGGGAATAATTATTTGTACTTTAATTTGACACAGATTACTCGGCGTTTAGGAATAGTCAGCGACCCCTACCATCCCGGGAGAGAACTACGGCGAGTTTATCCTAGTAGCCATGGTAAGCCATTGTATTCCACTTACTTCTGAATCTGACTCTGGTAAGTTGCCTCGGGACTGATCATTGTGTTTATCTGCAGGCTTAGGTTTAAATCTATTTGTGTGTATGCATTCACCTATGTGCCCATGGTAACTCAATTTTCTCTGCCCGCAGGTGGACCGCTGGGTCGCTCTAATTCGCGGACACTAGGAGCTGTATGCATGTACGACTGTGTGTGTTTATTGACCAGAGTTCGAACCCGATCGTAGGATGGAGTTACGATGCGGATATCCTGGCTGACTCCTCTAGCCTCCACCTCGCTAGTTGAGCACTAGGAAAATAATACGACCAAATGTATGGAACCTGTGCTGCTTTCCATTGCATGTGTATAATGCAGTTATCATAGTCTACTCGATCATCATCATCTAGTAGTACAAGGAAAATGTCCGGAACATTCTGAGCTTCGTCGATCTCATCAATTCATCCGTTGTTTTGTTTGTTCTTAGGTCACTACGATTATTCTTAACTTTTTTTCAGTTTTTATTCAGCTAAGTAAAACCTCAGATTTTTCGTTTATTTTTAAAATAAACTCCCCCCCCCTACCTTTTATATCTTTATTTTTTAACTTGATTTATATAATTTTCCATTTGTTTATAAAGGAGGAACCGTATATTATTAACACCATTATGGGTTCCATTCCTCAACAAAGACATTCCGCTTGGGAAAGAATAATCTTCAGAATGGACTGGACAGTCTGTTTTTCCCCTATTTCAAGAGGAAAGACAAAGCCAAGGACCTTGTAAATTTATCTGCTGTTCCACGGTTGCACCTGACAGAACCCATTGATCTTGGCTTACTGTTCCAGGATTCCTTCTCAGTGTCCAGGACAAGAGATCTTCTCTGGAAGATATGAGATATGAGCCGTGTATATACCATCATCCTTTTTGAATACGTAAACACTGAAGAAATGCCGTTAAGCTTAATAGCCTAAGTCATCAATGACCTTTTTAAACAATTTCCATCAAGTGAAGCGGCATCAATAAAAAAAAGTGTGCTCTGCTGATGTAAAGATAGGGAGATTTTACCCATGGTAAAATATCCAGGGCTGAAGATGACTTTGCAAATAAAACCGATAGGGCAGGGGCATTGTTGTGTAACAAGCTGCAACTAATCCTGTTGTTTGAAGCTTGTACTTGGTAGAGTAACACGTCTACATTGTTGGAGGCGACTGTAATGACGATTTTTGAAGCTTGTACTTGGTAGAGTTACATGTCAACTTTGTTGGGACAGTAATGACGATTTTTGATGCTTGTACTTGGTAGAGTACATGTCTCACATTGTTGGAGAGTCATTGACGATGTTTCGTGGCATCAATCACATTTTTTTCGTTTCTCATCAAAAGTTTTCATTCTTCTGTCGGTACACTTTTCATTTTTGTGCTTATATTCTTATAATTTTCTACTTCAATTATTCATTTAGTCACGGTTTTTTGTTCTAAGAAACTTAAGAAGGAACACTTCAGGAGGCCGTACTGGCCCAGAGAGGCAGGTCGAGTCTCCTACCGGATTAAGCCAATGGCCCTAACCTATATAGGTGATGACGTGTTCTTAGCTCTGGGTGAGTGTACTTTGCTCTGTGAAGACCTGGTTTGGGTGCTCTCTGTGATCTGAACCAGGGATGCCACTCTTTGAGCATACTTTACCTAAGCTGCTGTGAGAAGGCTCAGTGTTGCTAGGATGGGAGATACGGCGTTTTACGGAGGAGATCAAGAGGATTCGTTGTTTTTCCTCCTGTTGGTGTGTCCCCACGGTTTTGGGGGAGCTTGGTCAGGTGGACGGGGGCATCTTGGAACCATGATGAAGCAGCTTGAAATCGGGTGGTGAGGCAGTAACTACGAGAATCCTGATAGTCTTACAGGGGGTTTAGTCCCATCCCTTGACGTCAGGGGATTACCCGTCGTAGGTGAGTGTTCATACTGGGAATGCCTCAACGAGCACAAAGAAACATTTGGCTGACCGTGAGTGAGACATCCCTAGAAACCCCAACGTAGACAATCGGAGACGTCTTGCGAAATTTCTACAAGTGGTGTAATGCTACCTGGCGAATGTGAGTCGACGACTCCGAGCTGTAATAAATGTGGCTAGAATTAACCGACTATATGATAAAGTAAAAGGGACACAAGTGCTACTAATGTGACATTTATGTGGCAACATTTCGCCTCTCCAGGAGCTTTATCAATCTTGGAGAGAGAAAACGTTGCCACAATAAATATTCCACATTAGTGAACTTGTGTCCTTTTATTTTCTCCGAGCATCACGACGGACGACGCCAGGTAGCTAAAAACATTGTCCCTAGATTTCGTTGTTGGGGATAGCCGATTAGGTACCTGGATTGGCATTCTGCTTGAAGGATAGGTGTAGGAGGCAGTGTGTGTGTTTTCCTGGGGGCGGGGATGAAGGATATTGTTAGCCGTCTGGATGACATCAGGAGTTAGGTATGGGAGCAATCCTATTATCTGTCTCAGTGCTGGAGGCACGATGTTGGCAAGAGTAGGGAGTGAGGACTGATTAGAGGTATAAGCGTCAGCAATAGACACATTAGGAGGAAGGGTGGGAAAACCTTTCACATATGTGACATTTTGCAAGGAGAGGGAGGTTGGAAATGAATGGTTGTCCATGCGAGCAATGGTGTCATTGCTGGACCTGGACAAAAACTATAAGGAAAATGACGGTAACATCTCATTGACAACTGGTGACCTCTTCTATGCAGAACTGACATGCATGCCTGGGATTGGGTTCACTTATCTAGGTGTGGGGATGGGAGCACTGGCCAATTCGTGGAGGGAGCTTGTTAGGTCTTTAAACTAGGAATAGTTAGTGGTATGGGTTTTTGCGGGAAAATTGTGAGCTCAGGGTAGTAATATGGTACTAGGAGAAATAGTATAGGCAAAATGAGGTGGTTTATTGGAAATCCAGTGCACTAATTGACACGGTCCGTAATAGGTTTAGTGGGGTATAACAGAAAGGAGCAGGAAGGGTAAAGAGAGAGGAGGGTCTTTAAGTATTTATTACACAAATAGTCGCAGTGTTAGGAATAAGGATGGACGATGTTGCGACTGTTGCTATGAGCAGGTAACAGATGTATTTGACCTTTACTGAGACGTGGGTAATTCATAAGTCGGGGACATGCCTGAGAATGTACATTCAGGGTTTGTAAATTGTTCCAAGTAGATAGAAGTAATCGGGAGGGGGGGTGGGGTGCATTGTATGGTCCGTGATCGCTTGATCGTTGCATAAAAATAAAGGGTATAAGTCTGAAAGTAACACATAACAGAGTGTTTGGATAGAATTTTCAGTGGGGCATGAAAAATTATTTTGGTGTGATATACCGTCCCCCAAATTTAGAAAGGGACCAAGGGAGACTACTATGGGAGGAAATTGTTAGGGGCACAAGGCACGGATAAGTAGTTAATTCTAGAGAATTTACTTAGTCATTTGATTGGAAATTTTCTTGCTGGGAATTTAGAATCATACGACTTCTTAGAAGTGGTCAGGGATTGTATTTTGAAAGCAGTTTGTGACTGTAACCTACAAGGGTATACCTGCTTGACTTAGTTCTGGCAAACAATGAATCCCTTGTTAATAATTAGTAGTTCCGAGGAGGAACTGGGTGCTAGCGACCACAAATCATTACATTTGAATGAATGGAGTTTGATAAGTAGGGATAAAACTCTGTACAGGCCCCAGTTTTCGTTAGCAAATTACGATGGGGCTTAGAGAACACTTAACATCTGTTGACCGGGGTAACGAAGAGAGCTATTCAATATGACAGTTTTCTGATACCACAATACATGCTGCTCAAAGAACGTTTTCCCCTTATAAAGAAATTAGTTCAAATAGAAATTGACCCAAATGGATGAATTATAAGGCTCAAATATATCCATAGGGCATAAGAAAGCGAATTTATAGGCGTATCAAAAGAGGCGAGCGGTCATCTTATGAATCTGTTATATTGACATTAAGAGGGACATTAAATAGTAGTAGGATTCTAAAAAAACTAACCCAAAAAGTTTTTTTCCATGGTATATAGAACAAATGTCGGAGATAAGATAGGGATCCCCCTTAAAATAATATGGGCATCCTTACTGACAAAGAGTGAAATGTGCTCGATTTTAATAATTAATTATTTTCTCTCGGTTTTTACACAGGAACAGACATCTAATAATATTCGGTAAATTAATTTTTATAGTGGGCCAGAAGAAGATAAATTATGTCACATCACAGTCCTTGTGAAATGGTGTAAGCAGATAGACCGACTGAAGCAAAAATAAGTTCACACGGGTCCTGATTTGGAGGTTTTTTCAAGGGTTCTAATAGGAATGCCAAAATGGAAGTCTGTGAACCATTAACTATATTTTTATTTATCTCTTCAAATGGTGTAGTGTTGATATGTGGATGATGGTAATGTAATTCCTATTTTTAAACAGGGTGGACAAGTCGTTACCATCAAATTACCGCCAATAAGCCCTGACCTCAATTGTTGGCAAATTACTAGAGTCTATTATTGCTCAAATTATAAGGAAGCCATATCGATAAGCATAGTTTGTTTAAGGATAATCTCAGCAGGGATTCACAAGAGCGGTCTTGTCTATCTAATTTATTAACTTTCTTCAGTAAAGCTTTTGAGGTGTTGACCACGATAAAGAATTTGATATTATTTACTTGGATTTTAGTAAGGCATTTGATAGAGTTCGCACCAAAGACTGTTTGAAGAATGTAGCAGCTCATGGCATTTCGGGGTGGGCGTCTCTCTGGATCGAATCATGGCTCACAGACAGGGAAGCAGAGAGTGTCCATAATTGGGGTTAAAAATCGAGTGGGGAATCAGTACAAGTGGCTGTTGTTGGCCCGTTGTTGATACTATATATATCAATGATCCTTGATGAAGGAAATTTACTTGTGATAGGAGCAAATTCGCCGATGGACAGAAGATAGTTGGATAATTGATTCAAAAAACGTAGATGTTGGCGGAACTTAGGAGGATTTAGACAAACTCTACTCTTAGTCAGAAAAGTGGCAGATGCAGCCACTTCAATCGTAGGATAATTGCCAAGGTTTGAAGTCGGGTGTGTCCATTACCCTAGCACTTATAAGTTAAATAATGTAGAACTTAGCCATACAGATTGCGAAAAGGGACTTGGGGGTTTTGGTAAGCAGCAACCTTAAAACCAAGCAGCAATGCCTAAGCGTACGTAATAAGGCAAATAGATTACTGGGATTTATATCAAGAAGTGTAAGCAAATGAAGGTCCAGTGGGTCATTACTGCAGCTTTATACTTCTTTTGTAAGGCCACACCTAGTTTATGCAGCTCAATTCTGGTCTCCATATTACCAGAATGGACATAAAATTCGTTAGAAAACATTCAGCGTAGGATGACTAAATTTTTACATAGCATTAGAAAATCTTCCTTATGAAGAATGATTGAAGACTCTAAAGTTACATTCACTTGTTTGGACGAAGAATGAGGGGAGGGGGAGACATGATCGAAGTGTATAAGTGGAAGATAGGGTATTAATAAAATGGGATTTAATATGGTCTTGAGGGATATCTCTCCAAAGAGAGAACCCGCAGTAATGGATTTAAATTAGATCAGTTTTGAGTTAGAAAGACTAGGAAAGTTCTTGGTTTGGAAATAGCGGTAGTTGATGTGTGGAACAGTCTACCTAGTTGGGTTATTGAGGCTTTGATCTGTGGGTAGTTTAAATTTTGGTTAGTAAGTACATGAGTGGGGGGGGTTGGTTTGAGTGGTAATTGCATCTTCGGAGCTTGTTTCTTGCGGTGGCAGTGATTTATTGGGTTGGGTCAAAGGTTGTTAGTGGAAGGTATTTGTTATGGTACCTGCCTAGGTTGGGCCCAACGGCCTCTGCAGGTGTTACCGCCTTTTGGTCTGTGGTCGGTGTGGGCAGGGCTTTTCTCGTGAGGTAGGCTATGCCGTGGCTGACACTTGCGATGCCTGGTCATTCTCACATCACTAATTATAAATCGATCTGTGGGTGAATTTGGGGGTGCACGCCCACCATACATCTAACAACTGTTCAGGGGGTGTTTTGTTCCTCTCTTTAGAACATAAGAAAGAAGGATCTCTGCAACAGGCCTATGACCCATGCGGAGCAGGTCACATGTCCCTCAGCAGGATTTTAGCCCTGTGTCCTAACCCCCCGCGGATTAGCCCAATGACCAACCAGTCTGGTCACTCACTCAAGGATGGGAATTAGGAGCACGGCACCAGACCAGAAGCACAAGCTAGTCATGTCCAACTCTCACCACCACACCCACTCATGTTTTCTCTAACCCATTTTAAAAACTACACAACGTTTTAACATGTTTACTGTACTCGGGAGTTTGTTCCACTCATACCTCAACTCTATTTCACATACCATTGCTTTCCTATATCCTTCTGAATCTGATTTTTCCCAATTATAACTTTTTGATCGAGTCTGTCTTGGCTGGAAATTTTCAGCACGCTTTTTACATCCCATTTTATTTATTCCTGTTTTCCATTTATGCACCTCGTCATATCCCCCCTAATTCTTAACGCCTTACGAGAGAGTGCGATTCAGGGCCTCAGTCTATCCTTATAGGAAGATTTCTGTTACATGGGATCAACTCTGTCATCCTCCTCTGTTAGTTTTCACAGAGACAGTTTATTCCTTTCTGTAATTACGGTGGACCAGAAACTGAGCAGCTAGTTCTAAATGAGGCCCTAACCAAGGTTATATAGAGTTAAAGAACAACCTAAGGACTTCCATTATTTATACTTCTAGATATGAAGCCAAGAATTCTGTCAGCTTTATTGCGAACACTAATGCACTGTTCTCTTGGTTTTAAATTACTGCTAACCAGAACTCCTAAATCCTTTTTGCAATCAGTAGTATTAAGATCTACATTATTTAGTTTATATGTGGCACGGCTATTTAACTGTCCCACATTTAGAACTTTGCATTTGTCAATATTAAACTGTATCTGCCACTTCTCCGACCATTGCATCAGTCTATTCAAATCATCCTGGAGTGCTCTAGTGTCCTCATTAGAATGAATTGGACGGCCTATTTTGGTGTCATCAGCAAATTTGCTCTGTCGCTATTTATTCCCTCATCTATGTCGTTTATGTAAATTGTGAACAACAACGGGCCCAACACTGACCCCTGAGGAACACCGCTTGTGACATGCCCCCATTCTGATTTCTCCCCATTTATGCAAACTCTCTGCTGCCTATGTGTCAGCCATGCCTCTACCCAGGAAAAAAATTCTCCTCCTATTCCGTGTGCCTTTTGTTTCCTCAATAGTCTCTAATGTGGAACTCTATCGAAAGCCTTACTGAAGTCCATATACACAATATCATATTCATTACCATGATCTACCTCCTCAAACACCTTTGTGAAAAAAGTTAGTAAATTCGTAAGACAGAAACGCCCCTTTGTAAAACCGTGTTGAGATTCATTAATCAATCTGTGCCTATCAAGATGGCTACGAATTGCTTCGGCAATTATTGATTCCATAAATTTTCCCACTATGGAGGTAAGGCTTATTGATCTATAGTTCGAAGCCAAGGACCTGTCACCTGCCTTGTAAATAGGTATTACATTTGCCATTTTCCACTTATCAGGCACTATGCCAGTTTGTAGTGATATGTTAAAAAGATTAGCCAAAGTTATGCAAAGTTCCTCTTTACATTCCTTTAACACCCTCGCAAACAGTTCATCAGGGCCTGGGGATTTGTTAGGTTTTAGTTTTCTTTTTTGTCTGAGGACCATGTCACTAGTTACCGCAAAACGTACATGTTTATTTTCCTGTTCTACTAAAACTATTATTTCAGGAATATCGCTAGTATTTTTCCTGGGTGAAAACTGAGAGGAAGTAGGTATTTAGAATTTCACACATATCCTTATCACTGTCAATGATCTGACCAGAGTTACTCTTAAGTGGGCCAATCTTGTCCCTAATCTTACTTCTGTATACCTGAAAGAACCCTTTTGGGTTAGTCTTTGAATCCCTTGCGACCTTACCCTCATAATCCCTTTTTGCTTTTCTTATTCCTTTCTTTATTTCTCTCTTAATTTTAATATATTTATTTCTTAACTGCCCATCCCTCTTTTGATACGCCTATATATGCCTCTCTTTTGACCAATGAGATGTTTTAATCAACTTTACATTGCAAATTTACATTATATATTTGTAATAGCTTTCACCGTTTGTGAAAGCTATTACAAAATTCTATTTTTTTGGGGGGTACAATATATCGTTCATTTTCAAAGTAAAAAATTTGCTTTAGTTTGACTTTTTT